>CM050422.1:2317131-2439631 GCA_027564155.1 Gymnocypris eckloni scoliostomus
CATTCAAATAGTATTTTGGACAGTAGTCCAACTACTGCATTAGATAAGTAAACATTTATGTATAATAAAGATAGTCGAGCATACCTTTCTAGCATAACTTTCGACAAAAACAAGTGATAAAACAAGATATCTAGAGATAAAAACCACCAAAACACCAGCTTATTAGAATTAATTGAGCAAAAACGATTGAAGACAATCGATCTATTGAATGACATTTACAAATACTGATTTCTCTGTACTGCTTTTTTTGGACTTGTCATCAGCACAGAAACTTTGTGATTGGTGTCGTAGTCGTGTGAGTGTGAGTGTGAGGTGTCTGTGTCTGTGGTGTGTGTGTCTGTGGAGTGGAGTGTGAGTGAGTGTGAGTGTGTCTGTGTGTGTGTGTGTGTGTGTGTGTGTGTGTGAGAGAGTGTGTGTGTGTGTGTGTGGCAGTGTGTGTGTGTGTGTGAGTGAGTGAGTGAGTGAGTAGTGTGGTGAGTGAGTGTGTGTGTGTGTCGTGTGTGTGTCGTGTGTGTGTGTGTGTGAGGAGTGTGTGTGTGTGTGAGAGTGTGAGTGTGTGTGTGAGTGTGTGAGTGTGAGTGTGTGTGTGTGTGTGTGTGTGATGTGTGTGTGTGTGTGAGATGAGTGTGTGTGTGAGTGTGAGTGTGAGTGTGCGTGTGTGTGAGAGAGTGTGTGTGTGTGTGTGTGTGTGTGTGTGTGTGTGTGTGTGTGTGTGTGTGTGTGTCCTCGCCGCCTTCATTGTTTCAGATTATCGATCGCCCCTCTGCTCTGAACTAATGGGCGTCCCAGCCAGGTGTCAGCACTGCTGCACGTCATTTAAATGTGCAAACGCTGTCCTTCCAATCGATTTGAGAAACAAACTGTCTTATCATATTCCTTTTCAGTCCTAACTGATGGTATCATGATTGTTTCAATACTCTGTAACTATGCAAAGAGGGAAAGAAATACATATCATCATCCATTATACACTGTGATAATGCAAATGGTACAAAACAAAAGCTTGAAATTGGATGCAAAAACATAATTGATTCTACAGTATGTTTGACATTTTGTTTATTTTGTAGGTGTGTGTATTCAAGAGTATTATTAATAAATAGAGTTCTTATTAAAGCACGGTTTATGGGTTTCTGTGAACCACGATGAAGCCAAAGAAGATAGTATTTTCTTTAAAGATGTGTACACGTAGAGCTCATAGGAGTGCTTTCTGTCACAATCGTTGCAGCTTTATTGTATGCATATAACTTGTCTTTATGTTTTATTACAGTGTTTTTGGGGTGGGACATTTGAATGTTATTAAATATGTCTGTAGATATTTTTTTATAGTTAATTTTTTTGCACTAACAATTGGAATAAAGATGAATGATTAAAATGCATGACTGGTTAACTTTTATAATTAATATAAAGATATGACACTAACAGGGAGCTCATTCAAAATGTTAGTTAAAGGTAAAAATGTAGTTACAAGTAAGTTTATATCTAAACAATACACTGTGAAAATGTTTGGTTAGTTCACCTAAAAAAGTACTACATGTGCAAATTCATTTAAAATATAATTTAATATTACTAACAAAACTCAAATGATAAATCAAATGTTGTAAATGATTATATCAGATTTGGAGAAATGGATCACTTGCTCACCAATGGGCATTATTGTGATGTTTTTACCAGCTCTCATTCTGACGGCACCCATTCACTGCAGAGCATCCATTGCTGAGACTGGTGCAATACTACATTTCTCTAAATCTGATGAAGAAACAAACTCATCTACAGTTTGGATTGCCTGATAGTAGGCACATTTTCAGCTAATTTAGATTTTTAGATGAACTGTTTGTTTAAATATCACTCATAAAACTGAGCTCAACTAGTGACTGAAAGAGTCCCCCCTCATTAGTGAGCGTGTTCAGTGGCCCTGACGAGGTTGTGGGTGTAGTGGCCTGTCCTCGCCTGCCCTTGCAGGTTAACGGCACCAAGCCAGCCTGTTAAGAAGATGAGCCGGCCATCCATCAGCCCTCCGCAGGGGACAGAGCGAGGGGGGGGGCTCTTCGCCCCACGATCCGGACTAATTGCCCCATGTTCTGCTGCTGGTTTCCATGCTTCAGAGACACAAAACACACATACAAACATACGGTCCTCCTAAATCAAATTACATAACGTGACAGAGTTTAATACATTACTGTCATGTAGAATAAAATAGAGATCGACCGATATTTCGGTTTACTGATATTTTTCCCGATATTTAAGCATTTTACCATTATCAGTTTTGTAAAAAAAAAAAAAAATCGGTTTTGAATTTATTTATTTTTTGTCACATACATAATTATACAGAGTATAACCAGCAGTGAAATTTAGTTCTCTGCATTCGACCCATCAAGTACACACACACGCACACACACACACACACACACACACACACACACACACACACACACACACACACACACACACACACACACACACACACACACACACACACACCTGGAGCAGTGGAGACACACACACACACCTGGAGCAGTGGACACACACACTCACACACACACACACACACACACCTGGAGCAGTGGACACACACACACACACACACACCTGGAGCAGTGGACACACACACACACACACACCTGGAGCAGTGGACACACACACACACACACCTGGAGCAGTGGACACACACACACACACACACACACACCTGGAGCAGTGGACACACACACACACACACACACACACACACACACACACATGGAGCAGTGGACACACACACACACACACACACACACACACACACACACACACACACACACCTGGAGCAGTGGACACACACACACACACACACACACACACACACACACACACACACACACACCTGGAGCAGTGGACACACACACACACACACACACACACACCTGGAGCAGTGGACACACACACACACACACACACACACACACACACACACACACCTGGAGCAGTGGACACACACACACACACACACACACACACCTGGAGCAGTGGACACACACACACACACACACACACACACACACACACCTGGAGCAGTGCACACACACACACACACACACCTGGAGCAGTGGACACACACACACACACACACACACACACACACACACACACACACACACACACACACACACCTGGAGCAGTGGACACACACACACACACACACACTGGAGCAGTGGACACACACACACACACACACACACACACCTGGAGCAGTGGGACGGACACACACACACACACACACACACACACACACACACACACTGTTCACTCAGGAGAAGCTCCAGCACGGCCACCGCATGTAACTTTATACAAGATTCACTCGTTTGAAACACACTAAACTATATTAACATTTACTATAGAACCATTATTTCACCAATAAACATCTAAATAAATACATCTCTATCTAAATTAATGATTTATTATCTCCGCAAGCGATCGCAGTTTGAGTATAGTTCTGTGTAAATAGATAAACCGCGCTGTCAGCAGTTTTCATAATCAAATTTAATAATTCTGATAAAACAGTTAAGAAATGCAATAAAATACAGTGTTTTGTTTGTTAATACATTTCAATATTCCATAGAATATTAGAATTCTTCACTCTTATATTGTTTTTCTTACAGATATTTTCCTTTATATTTAAGCATTTTACCATAATCAGTTTGCTGATGATGATTTTTTTTTTTTTTTTTTAATTTTAAGATAAATTTTAAAGAATGTTAACCAACAGTGAATTTTTGTTTTATGTTGAATTTTAAGATTAAATTTTAGCATGAAAGAAAATAACAACTTGGAGCATAAAAACACACACATAAAAAAACAAACTATTTCTCAAGCATCATTGGACACACACACAAATACAATGGTTGAGCAGTGAATTAAATACACAACACATGGAGCAGTTTTATTTTATCACAAATAATCTTCTGTGATGTGGTTACACACAACACAATTATACAACCTGTGAGCAGTGGACACACACACACACACAACAGCTGACCTGGTGCTCATTTGGACACACTATTCACACACATGGATACAACAAACAAAGACATTTAAGTGACAGGTGACCAACAAATGAAACTCAACATTTATCCGATATGATCAAAAATAATACAAAAATAATAGCAGTGTGAAAAACAAAAAATTATTTGGATATGATCAAACACACACAAACACTGCTTTTCTTACATAGTATCTTTGTCTGGTTTTCCATTACAAATAAATAAACCTGGTTTTCAAAAATTCATAAATAAAATCTAAATTAAGTGAGTTTATGACAAAACAACACAAAAATGTCAAATAAAGTAGGAAAAAATATTTTTTTACTTTTTCAAAATTAAGTGAATTTATAATTCAATTAGAAAACACGCTGAAATTATATTAACATTTACTATAGAACCATTTATTTCACAATAAACATTTCTCAAATAAATTGAGTCCCTATCAAAGTTAAGCTGAATATTTATTTTCTCAATTTCGTGATCACGACTTAATTCTCGTAATGATAAAGTGTCAGCAGTTTTCATAATTTATGTCGAGATCACGAAACATTTATAATAATCGATGTCGAGATCACGAGAAATGCAATCACGAACAACTTCGTTATGTCGATAGATTAATATCACGAGAAACATTCAGTGAAAAAATATAATAAAAACTGAAGTTATATGACTTTTCCAAACTTTTATGTGAAAAACAAGAACAAAACAAATATTTAGTTATATATAGACATTTTTCCTATTTCTTCTTCCAAAATTAAGTAGTTTTATTCTTAAAACAAGAAAAATATAGGGTATATAATGGGTAAGCAAAATCAAATTTTTGTTTTAAGTTTAATTAGTTTTTCTTTTCAGAAAACAATACAATCTTTAATAATTTTGCTTCTCAAGTAAATGCATCTTGATTTAATAATGTTTAGATACTGGAAAACAAAACAAAAAAGTATTCTCTAAATATTGGCATTGGCTAATGTGAAAAACATATCCGTCTTCCTCAGGTAGAGCTGAAAACGGTTAAGATCTCTCACCACAGACCATAAAAACAGCAACACTGCTGAATGTGTGCTTTATTTCCCGCTCGGGCGAGGGTCTGATAATAATGAACTGATTGTGTGTGTTTTCGGTCCTCACGCTGTGCAGGGATCTGGAACTCGGGATGTAGTTAACTCTCTGATTAGTGGAACATGCTCTACGGTGCAAATAATAAGGGAAGCAAGCGGAATTAATCGGGTTTGATTTCTACAGCTTTTCAATGTCCTCTTCGCATGCCATAATGAGACGGATTGGCATGGCATCAGGAGAACGTGCTTGACCGTTGATTTCTCTTTCTTGTGGCTTGTGAGGACATGTGGTACTTTTGAAATCACATGTTGCCATATTACTCACACTATTTTTGCAGTATGAATGTATGCATGGAAAACTAAGACTACTACATCTGCCAAAGCATTTAGTATATTTACAACAAAAACAGAGTGAAATAATGCATTGCAGTGAACTTGACCTCCTCTTTCCAACTGGAAGCTAAAATAAATTCAATTTCTTTCTGACTTTAGACATCAAATTGGATTTAAAATGCAAAACAATCGTATTTAATATGTATTGCAAACTCTCAAGAGAAATAGCATGGATATCTATCATTAATTTAGTCTATAATCTATCTATTAAATAGGCTGCAGTTCGATATTGGACTGGATTAATACTGGTTGGTTTCCACATAATCACTAAAGCATGTACAAGACACTTTAAATACCTGAACACAGTCACAGCGCCATCTACAGCTGCTCAAATGAACTGCACTAACAACACAATTCTCCAATACGCATGAATCCACAGTAAATAAACTAACAGCATTTGCAAACCATTTTTCTTTTGTAATGTGACAATATTTTAGAGTGAAACAGATATTCAGTGTGAGAACATGTAGTGGGGGGGTTGATTTTATCCACTGGGAATTTAATGCAAGTCTAAATTGCATTGCTTTATTAGTATTATTTAGATATTTTTGTAGTGTGGGTCTGTGCATGCTTTATGGGCTAATCATTACTATGCAAGACGATTACATAATTTTATTCCGATGAATGTGAGACTGATGTACTCTATGATTCGACGGGTAATAATTAATTTTAAAGGTTTAGGTTAAAAATGAAAAGTTTAAATAATAATTGACTTACCTTCATCTTGCTTAAAAGCATGTATGATTGTATTTTTCTGTGGAACACAAAATAAGATGATTAGCAGAATGTCCACACTGCTCTTTTGCATATAATTAAAGCAAATATGACCTAGGGACGTTAAGCCACATTTTTTATAAACTACCTGTAAATATTCACATTTGTATTGTTATGTCCTGAAAGGGTGTAAATGTAAAACAATCAGCGTATTCATTGCAGCTTAAATATAGCCTACTTCCTCATATTTCTTTTCAAGTTTCTCTAGTTCATTAATGAAGTTTGTTTCCTAGGCTAGCAATAGCTGCTCTGAAAACAAGTACAATGCATGACAGTCCTATTAGAATGACTGGAAACTGCTAATATGAATTTGTAAACCTGGTCAAACTGACTTAGACCTCAAATCTAGATGTCTAGCTTTGTGCTCCACAAGATCCTGATCCCTGGATTAAGGCCTTGAAACTTTGACTAGCTCAAAGACAACTGTCAATTAAACCATAACACAATATATGGCCTATACAAGACAGTATCTTTAGAAAACAGCCTGTTTTAAAGTTGTCCATTTTGTGTACAGGCCAATTCAAGTTATTAGAATTATTAAAAGCATTGGATTTACCCAAATTTGGCGTATCGAAAAATAAAGTTAATTTTACTCTCATTTTAAGCCTGAGGGACTATTATAGATTCAACACGTTGTTGATTGTAAATGTTTGTTATTGTCGTTTCTGAAGCGCTCTCCACAAGTTGTCTTCAAACACAATACGCAGTTTATTGTCCTCTACAGTTTACCACATCAAAGTCAACAGATAAAACACAGCAAGCTGTATTTAGAGGAAAACAAACCTCTCATTTGTATAACGTTAAGCACCCTTTTCCGCGTACACGTCTCGCTGTGAAACATCTCTCAACCGGCCTTCCCTCTGCTCTGCTGTTGCCCTGGAAACTGATCCTGAGTCAGTTCTGTCCAGTCACGTGACGCGACCGCGAGTCATTGCGTGCAGTAACGGCTGGTCTGAGAACAGCAAAAGAGGCGGATACAGTCTCCGGTGTATTGGCGAGCCAGGCACTTCGTGGTCTCTTGTGATTGGCCGAGAGCGTCAGCTATGTGGACCAATCAGCGGCAGACATCTGTGCATCCACGCGCTTCTCCCGAGCCACGGATAACCGAGAGCAGCAGAGCGCGAGCGCAAGAGAGAGACGGAGGGAGTGTGCGGGTTAATCCTTCAAATCAACAAAAATGCAAATTATTACATTATTCCAGCTTGTTTCTGCCTCATTATTGGCACTGGCTGCCAATGCAGAGGTGTACTTTAAAGAGCAGTTTCTGGATGGAGGTGAGTGGATCGTTGAACTTGTATGTCATGCATGATTTGTAGGTCACAACATTAAATGTGACGTTAAACTCGGTTATCGACTGAATAATTAATAGGCCGTGATGCTTAATTATACTTTTGTTATGTTTGGAAAGTAAATTGTATTACTTAGCAGTATTGGTTTACGCATATTAGTTTACCTGAGCAAAAATGAAACCATCTTTCTTTCTTTCTTTCTTTCTTTCTTTCCATTGCACAATTAATTGTACAGTACTGAAGTGCATTATGGCACATGGGTTGTTGACATTCATTAACTTTTAAAAACACAAAATCAAACATTTAGGTTAAATTTCAGGTTCTGAATGCTCGTGTACTCCTAAACGTTGACAAAATAGAGAATTTAACAAGTTAAAACTTCTATTCTGGGGCCAAAGGTTCTGATGACTCAACTTGCACTGAGGGGCGTGTCCAAATAGTTGTCCAATTAAATGCTGTGTTGAACGAGAAAGCCACGCCCCTTGAGACCACTGACAGCAAAAGTATCAAATCATTGATACATTGATACTCACAATGTGCATACTATCCACCCTATCTGCCCTAAATAGAATTGAAAATGACTGATATCACAGAAGTTAGGATGATAGTATGCACATTGGGCCATGTTTCACTGCTGTGATTTGTAAACTCAATTCTATTGGCTATTTCAGTTGTTTTATAGAGTGTCACACCCCAGTATAAGGCTTTAAAGCCGTGTTCCCACTGCTTCTTATAAGTCATCATTTAAGGCCTTGTCTAATTGGTTCATTCATTGTACAATGTGTTTATGTATTTAAACAAAAAAATTGTTTCAAACATATCAGCGAATACGTTTTGATAATGCAAACGAAAGCAAAACTTAAAGTGTCTATCAAATGTGTTTGCAAGAACAGGAAGTTTAATTATTCCACACACTTCCTTAAATATCAATCATTAAACGTGTGTGGAATGTGATCGAACCTGCAACTCTCATACATTCTTCTAGTTTCTCTTCGAGTTCATAGAGAAAGAGCTATACAGGTGCACAAATCTTGTACAGTTTGGGTTATTAAGTTAGCGGATGATGACATATACATATTTATTTAGTGTTTTTTTTTATTACGTCTTTTTAAATAGTAATTTAATTATTATTTTTACTCATTTAGCACCTCATTTTAATATTTTGTTATTGTTATTTGTTATTATTAAATTGTATATTTTGTTTTGTTTTTTGGCAATACTTTAATATAAACACAATCATACCAATAAAATATAAAAATATTTTTGCATGAAATTTCCTTTTTAGGAAGTTAATCACACTTTATTTAATTTCAGTTGACATTAATTTTATTTCAAGTAATGGCAGTGTTTTTAATTACAGTTTTAGTTAACTGTAATAACCCTGGTTTGTTTCATAACTGATTCACTTTGCAACATTGCTACTGTTGTTGAACTGAATTGAATCTAAATTCTTCTTTAGAGCTGCTTTACAGCTAAAACAGAATTAGTTTCATAACAGCTGCATTTTACAACATAAACACTCTTATTTTCCTTTTTTAAATGTGAAACCGCTTTGAAGCAACTTGTGTAATTGCACAAAATGTCCCTTTTTAGGATACTAATCCTGTTTTCATCTCATCCTTGTTCGCAGTTGCATTCGCTGATCGTGTTTTAGCCTTTATTTCTTCACTTCTAACTTTATTATCTGAATCCACAGTTGTCTGGAAGAGTCGATGGGTGAACTCGGAGCACAAATCTGACTACGGCCAGTTTAAACTAACCGCCGGAAACTTCTACGGAGATGCTGAGAAAGACCAGGGTAGGCTTTTACATCCCTAAAAACCTGACCTTTGGTTCAGCAAAGAAGCCAATGATGAGTTTGCTTGACTTTTCTTCACCAACAGGCCTGCAGAGCAGTCAGGATGCCCGCTTCTATGCCACCTCTGCCCGCTTCGAGCCCTTCAGCAACGAGGGCAAACCTCTGGTGATCCAGTTCACCATCAAACACGAGCAGAAGATCGACTGCGGAGGCGGATACGTTAAAGTCTTCCCGGCTGATCTGAACCAGGCCGACATGAACGGAGACTCCCAGTATTACATCATGTTCGGTGCGTCGAGCGTAACCCTGGATTTATTATAGAAAATGAGTATTTATTGATGTTTTCGTGTCTGAATCATCTCAACAGGGCCTGATATCTGTGGCTACAGCACCAAGAAGGTTCACGTCATCTTCAACTACAAAGAAAAGAACCACCTCATCAAGAAAGACATCAAATGCAAGGTGAGTTCAAAAGACAATATTCAGTAATAATATTGATTTAATGCACTCACACTGTCAACATTTGAACTGCATTGAGCTGATAATGACAGTATGTTGCAGTTATTGAACTGAATCTACATTGAACTGAATTATGAATATTTTATGTCGAGCTGCTTTACAGCTGAAATTGAATTTGTTTCATAATTTAATAATTAACACAGCTATTTTCCTGTTTATAAATGTGAAGCTGCTTTGAAATGAACTGTAATTTGTAAAATACTTTATAAAATAGTTCAGTTCAGACAAAAATGGAAACTCTAATCATCTGCTCATCGTTACTAGCAGAATATCTGGAATATTTTACATGCAATAAAAGTGAATGATGACGATGAAAATACTTAAAAAATTGTGATAAATGCATGCTGGATGATTTCCATATGGCCAAAAAAATATATATATATCCAACATTTATTTACCAATTATACTATTTATCTACCAATATATTTTTGAAAATATATATTTTACAAATTTAAATATATTTTATAAAAGCATTTAAATCTATATTTTGCTCTCCATATATTTCAAATCCATTCACATGTCACATTTGAAGACAAAAAATGTGACTACTACATTTGTTTTGTCTATATGTGTAGATATTACATGTTTGAATAAAATTAAACAATTAATAAAGCCTAAATGTAGGCTACTGTAAGACTGGAAATGTATTTTCTTGCTCCTAAAATATATTTTGGCATGTGAAGGTGTGAAGTAAATATGTTTTCATCTTCAAAAATATATTTTGTTGAGTTTCACTGTTTACAATAAATTTAGCATTTATTGAAAATATATATTTCAAGGTTCTTTTATTCGTCACATACTCAATTATACAGAATATAATCAGTAGTGAAATGTAAATTAGGTCAATGGACAGTGCAAAATATGTAACACAACACAAGAGAATATATATAAATATAGGTAAGAATAAAATTAAAATAAGAAAACAAATAAGGGGTAATATTTTTAGCCAAAAGGCTTTGAGAGTATCTCTAAAATAATTGTCATAGAAAGAAATGTACATTTTAAAACAAGCTGTCTGAATGAAATCTCTCCATTCTCTCCAGGATGATGAATTTACTCACTTGTACACACTGATCCTGAATCCGGATCAGACGTACGAGGTGAAGATTGACAACGAGAAGGTGGAGTCCGGCTCTCTGGTGGAGGACTGGGACTTCCTACCCTCGAAGAAGATCAAGGACCCCGAAGCCAAGAAACCCGAGGACTGGGACGACCGCGCCATGATCGACGACGAGGCGGACACCAAACCCGAGGTTCGATTCGGTTTCACATAGGCCTGTCGATATATCGACTTATCGCACGATATATGGATATGAGCGCGATCATTTTTGGTGCCGCGATATATTGCGACTGATCATTTTTTTATAATCATATTAATTTTTACATAAAAATGAATATCACCAACATTTTAGTCGATCGCGCTACCTCTGTCATCTCGTCTGTGGCGGAGGCGGGGCTTAGGCAGCGTCTCCCCACACACACACACACACACACACACACACACACGCACACACGCACACAGAGCGGACAGCGACAGGTGAAGAGAAGGCGTGAACTCACTGTGTTATAAAGTGTTTCGTGACAACTACAGCCAGTTAGGAAGAACAAGTCCCAATGGACTTGGTTTCAAAGCCGCAATCTTCAGCTCCGGTGTGGGAACATTTTGGCTTTAAGCCGAATGAGAGAGGAGAGCCAATTAACGTGAATGAGCCGGTATGTCGACTTTGTTTAAAAACAGTGGCAACGAAAAGAGGCAACACAACTAACCTAAAATCTCACTTAAAACATAACCATCCCACCCAGTTTTTCAATCTGGGAACAACAACCGCAGCTGGAGCTGGAGAGGGGTCTTCCAGACAGTTATCTGTTACAGATGCCTGTAAATATAAACGTGACAGCGCGAAACGGCGCACACTCACAGATAGCGTAACTCGCTATATAGCCAAAGAGATGCAGCCATTAAACACGGTCGAAAAACCAGCTTTTAAAAATATGCTGCAAACTTTTTTATTCTTAAGAATAAAATGTTCTTTGAAAGAGTGCACTTGCATTATTATGCTATTATATTGTCATACTGTAATTATATAATCAAATTGTCTTAAAATGTCAATAATATCGTTTATCGCAATTAATTTTGGTGCAATATATCGCACAACAAAAATGAGTTATCGTGACAGCCCTAGTTTCACATCACCTGCGAGGCAGAGCTGGGGCGGTTTCAGCTTTTAACTTTCACTGTATAATGTTGTCAGAACTGGGATAAGCCTGAGAACATTCCCGATCCCGATGCCAAGAAGCCGGACGACTGGGATGAGGATATGGACGGAGAGTGGGAACCTGCCGTGATCCCAAACCCAGAGTACAAGGTACAGACTTACAGATACAAGGTACAGATGCTTCCACAGCTTTCCAGGCCTCTGATCTTCATTTATTGTTGTGTCATGCTGCAGGGTGAGTGGAGACCCAAACAGATCGACAACCCCAACTACAAAGGTGTCTGGGTGCATCCTGAAATCGACAACCCTGAATACACTCCTGATGCCGAGATCTACAAATTCGACAACATTGGAGTCCTTGGGCTGGATCTCTGGCAGGTAAGATGTCTTAGCCTTGCCGTAAAATATCCTTTCATTTTTAATTATGACAGTTTTTGTTGTAAAAATCCTATTAATAAAATAAGTGCACCCCATATGGAAAATAAGGATTCATTGAATTAAATTTTAAATAAGTGTTGCAATCCAGTAATTTTCGCTTAAATTTAAATAAACAAATTTAGTTGATTTTAACTTTCAACATGTTTTTTTTTTTTTTTTTTTATGTAGCTGAAATAAATTGTTTGCAACCACTTACCTTAAAATTGTGTATATATTTTTTTCAGTGCCGGAAGCAGTGTACAAATGTAAAAAATTATGAAATTCAGCAATACAGTCATATTCATATCACATTAATACAGTAGTATTCATGGCATGCATTCGCTCTGTCCATGATTTACTAAATATTTACTGTATATTCACAGTGTTGTGAATATTGCTTTGATCGTAATGTGCTTTTTTTAGGCCTGTTCATCTTTATTAAATTCTTGCTTTCAACATCAGTATTTTTTTTATATGATGTTTCAGATTAATTACTAAATATCAGTAATATAATTACTAAAATACTGAAACTTTAAATAAAATAAAAATAGAAAATAATGTATTATATGATCAATATTAATAATAATAATTATTATTAATCTGTATTAAGCCATAATTATATAGTGTTATTATAGTATTTTTAAGCAAGTAGTTTTTTATTAATATTTAGAATTTTTATTTTCAGATTTTGTTTTAATTTTAGTTAAGGTTTTAGTAATTTTAAACTAAAATTTAAGTTTTTTATTTTATTTTTTTATACAGCATGCAACGCTAAATACTCTAAAAACTCAGTTTGAGTTTATTTTAGTACATCAAGTTAGGCTAAATAAATAAAAACGAGAAATATTTGTAATATTTTATTTCAAGTGACAATTTGTTTATGGTTTTAGTGTAATAATAACCCTGGTATGTGTTTGCAAGTGAGTTCAGAAAGAAGAAATCTATTTTAGATTGGATAATATGAATATGAGTCAAAAGAGTTTGTGACGTTTCTCTTCACACGATGCAGTGTTTTCTACACTTTTCTCCCTCTTATCAGATTCAGTTCACTGTGAGAAACACCGCAGACACCTTCATGTTTCTGTTTTGTCACTCCAGGTAAAATCCGGCACTATTTTTGACAACTTCCTCATCACCGATGACGTGAAGGAAGCCGAGGACTTCGGGACTGAAACGTGGGGTGCTACAAAGGTACGAAATGCAATAATTGGCACCTTGAATAATTTAATAAGCAATAAAGATACATTTTTTAAATGGTCTGTATTGTCAAAGGGTCCCGAGAAGAAAATGAAGGAGGAGCAGGATGAGAAGAAAGGCAAAGAGGAGGAGGAGAAGAACAAGGAGCAGAGCACAGAAGCAGCAGAGGAGGAGGAGGAGGAAGGTGAGGAAGAAGAGGAAGGTGAGGAAGAGGAGGATGACACAGAAGAGCCTCCAGAGGACGGAGAAGACAATGATGGGCTTCCTAAAGACGAACTGTAACTGTAACGAACTGTAATTACCGTCCACATTCCATGGTTGCCAGGGAAACCACTGCAGTGCATTCATTCTAAACGTGACACCCTTAGAGACGGCGATGATGTCATACAGGGGCAAGCGGCCGAATGGACGTTCTCAACCATGCATTTAATTAGTGACCATTGACCTTTAACGAGCCAGTTTTTTGTTATTGAAGAGTTTTCTGTACAGTACCAGGGGTCTGATATGTTTGACATCTTTTAATGCTGATCTACGATCTGTTTATTGTGCCTTTCTTGTTTGCAAAATCAATGCCCATATATTAGTTCATGTTGTTGGTGTCTGTTATGTTCAGTTTGTTTGAAGGAACTAGACGAAATTCATGAAGTTTACTTTAATTATAGTTATGAAAGCCCGTTTTCATCACTGAATACAAGACTAATTAAGCAAATGCATCTGACAATTTTGACTTTTTGTCCTGCAATTCTGAGAAAAAAGTAAGAAGTTGGCGATATAAACTCAAAATTGCAAGATATAAACTTATACTGAGGGAAAAAAACGTCTGAATTGTGAGCTTTAAACTCAAAATGGTGAAATATAAGTTAAGAATTATGAGATATAAACTCAAAACTGCAAGATATAAACTCATGACATTGAGGGAAAAAAGATTTAAACTTAAAATTGCTAGGTATAAACTCAAAATTGTGAGATATAAGATCAAAATACTGTGAAAATCTCAGAATTGTGAGAGAAAGTCATTGAAATGTTTAATTTTTTTATTCTGTAGCAGAAACAAAAAGCCTCAGAATTGCAAGAGAAAAATTCAGACAAAAACACAGACTTTAAATGATAGAAACACATCAGAATTACGCGATATAACCCCAGTATTCTGACTTTTTCCCTTGCCGTTCTGACATAAAGTCACAATTACATCGTGTTTTTTCTCCAGAGTGGAAACGGACCTCCATAAATAGCATGGAATGAGATGTCACACAGTTCACAGCTTGTCTAGTTGTTTCTCCACATTGCAGAAATGTGATGAGCGCTTAAACAGAGTAATATGGGATGGTGATGTATTGTTATTAATGAGAGCTTAATTAGATCACAGGCTGGGTTTCAAACTACAGTCCTCGTTTCGGAAATACAAGCAGAACACAATCTTTTTTTACATGAATTGTTGCAGGAAAACTTACAAATGAATTCTGCTTTTATTTCATCAACGAGGACCGATGAATGTTTGTACGGTAGTGCAAAATAAATGTACAATGGCATAATGTTGCTTTGGCACTGATATAGTTTTGCTCTGTTACCGCAGTCTGTGTGCTGTGGTGTTATCATCTCCTAAACAAGATATTCAGTCAAACTCTTTCATGTTCTAGCTCTATTTATTACAAAAGTCTTGCAGTTTGAGTTTGTTTCAGCTTTCAGATGATCAGTGGCAGTAACATGTGTGGTGTTCAGTTTGTAGCTGATGTAATTATTATTATTTTTTATATATAAATCTTTTGTTACTTGAAAATAATTAGCTACAATAAGGGAAGTGGTAATATTTGCAAAGATCTGAAGGCCTCGTTAAAAGAAACTAGTTGTCTACACTGTGAACTCCGTCCCAAATGTCTGAATTGGATTGGTACTGAAAATCATGTTTAGTGACATCAAACCACCTTTCTACATGTTGAGAGTTGTAATTAATGCCAAAGTTTTAATAAATAACTTTATTGTACATGCAGTTGTAATATTTTGTGAGTTTCTGAGTACCTTATGGTTTCATACTAAGAACTTTATACTATTATTATGTATTTATACTGATATAATTCTAGTTATTTACACTACAAAAATAGATGAAGTTATCTAAATATGTGTCCATGTTTACACAATACACATTTCACATACATTTTCATGAATTCATAATTTCTCTAGAATGTTAGTTAATCATCTTTTTCTGTTGAATTAGTAAATATTTTGAGTAATAATAATTTTTGTGTGGTGTAGTGAATATGTAAGGAATAATTGACGACGGACGGTTGAATTATTAGAAGAATAACGCACACCTGAGGTGGTGATGCGAGTTAGTATATATATTTCTCGGTTGTGCATTATTCTTCTAATAATTCAACGACTCTGAGTCAGTTATTCCGCTTATACTACGGTTGCCACACCTCAAGACATCGATCAGATGATATATTTCAAAGCATTTTTCTACTTCAATCGTTAATGTGAGGATTATTTCTTCCGCATCTCATCCAACGCCTCCCGCGCTTATTCAAACACGTCATTTTAAACCGTAACGGAAGATTGAGCCGTTTTTTAACAGACTAATGCAGTTAATAACGAAGTTATGAGAGAGAGAGAGAGAGAGAGAGAGAGAGAGAGAGAGATTATTGTGAGTCTGTGCGTCTCTCAAGTGTTCGGCAGCTGAATGTCTCTACTAGTTGTAGAGAAACGTAAAGTTAATTGTATTCACGAACAGCGTCTTTGTTACCTCGCATGTGAGAATTCATGTAGTTTTTAAGTTGTTAAACTGTTACTGATAAAATCGTCAGGAGTAGTGCTGACAACATTAGCACGTATGTTAACGTGTCTGTGAGGGAGTGAGCGCGGGAGAGATGAGTGCTTTCCGTACATAATTTTGTGGCAAAAGCATGGATATGATCTGTCGTTTTTATCATTTTGTTTACTATATAAATTTGTTTGGCCAGTGTCGTTGTGGGTTTTGTTTCTTTTGCTGTGTTAGGCTGTAAGGACCTTTGGAAATGGCGCAAATAATTATGCGGAGTGATATGGACATGTAATGCGGTGCTTGGAACTACGCTCGCCGTGCGTTTCCCTAGCTGTGTCCGAACCCGCTCCCTATCCACTATATAGTGCACTATCGGGTGTCAGACATTATGTAGTGCTGTCCGAATTCTGAGTAAACGACTTCATTCCCTACATTCGTTCACTACTTTTACCCACAATGCGTTCTGATTTCGAGTGTACAACCATAGACATATACATAGACATATATATGTCTATGTGTACAACCGATGTACACTCGCTGAAGCACTATTTCCACAATCCAACGCGAGGCGGCGATAGAGCGTTAAAGAAAAATAAAAAATGGCGGACGGAAACGTTGGAGGCGGCAACTTGTACAAAAAGAATTGCACGCCTTAGAACGTTCGTCAGCCAATCAGATTCAAGCATTCAACCGTAGTATAAGTTTGTATATGCAATATGAAAGCTGGTCCACAAAAAAAAGTTTTCCAGTCTCAAACCAACTGTAAGAAGATTAAAAGCAGTGCAGGTGGTGGATATCTGTATATAGGCTTGTGTGAATCCCACTAAAAATATTCCACAGACTTTATTCAATCATTTTTGTCATCATTTGAACAGCATGGAAGTGGTCAAATAAGCAGGTAGAGACTAAGACATGTTTAGATTGTTTCTGTAGCTGCTTGCATTATTTTCACCAAATATGTTTTCTATAATGGAAAAGCTGACTAGTCCTTTGAGTCCCATTCTTAATTCCTATCACATCAGTTTTTCTATGTGTCGTGCATTTACAAATCTGATACACAAGATGGAGACATTTCACTGCACAATACTGATTATTTCTTAAGAGAAGACTTCTTCTCAGAGGATCTTCAGATTCATGTACTGATTTTTTTGTTTTCTGTTTTTCTTTACTTTACTACAGTAAATCTAGGCCTATTACACACTCTCTAATAATATTATTTTACATATATCATTTAAAACGAATGATTTTCTGTTCTGCATTATGTTTTGCATGCTTTTTTATGCCTGGTTTTGCATTTTAGATTATATTTAATAATATTATATTTAATATATTTAATAATATAGATAATTATGAACAGTGCCCACAGTTAGATATGACCATATTTGTCCACAATCGTTGCAGATTAACTTTATTAGTTGGCCTAAGACTTAAGAATACGTTAATAAGTTAAAATAACTTAAGTAAAATTAATTTAGTGAAACAAACCACCTCTGTCATACCAAAGATACGATCTTTAATGAATTAGCAGTAACTCGTGATTACACGTTTGACATTGGCTGTGCGCGTTCACGAGACGGAGTCCTGTGCGCGTGCTCGTGAATCAGGAAATATGGCGGCGCTCACGCCACTCAGTCAGGTAATGACTTTAAAAGTTGAATTACAACTAAACTATAAAATACATTTTCATGAGAGTTATATAGATCATGGTCTCTGGTTGTAGAAAATGCGGTTACTTCTTGTTTAGGCGTAAAAGCGCGGAAGTTGGGCTCCTGAGAAACAGGCGCAGTTATCGATTGTTGTTAGCGAATATTTCTCAGTTATTTTTTCAGTTTTGCCTCGTTATGTATTTTAACAATGTCCGATAATTGATTGCTGACTGATTTGTGCTTTCAAGGTCGCTGTTTTGCAACTTTTTGGCTCTCTTTATGTCGTGGCAGCTGTTTGTGCAGCACCATTACGAAACTGATGTGTTTTTTTATATGATTCCTGTCAAAGAAATGTTCAGAATTTTGTTCAGAAGCAATATTATGATTTTTTACGATGTATTATATCAGCAGTCCGTTTGTGTACATTGTCTTTAACGAGAGAAACCTATGTTTTCATCCTGTGACGTCATCGATGCCCACAGCAGCCCCCGCCCTTCCCTTTACTGTAATACATTAAAACAATAATCATACATACTTTATACATCATGGTGGTGGTATTTATTGTAAAATCACATGACTGTGATCTTTTGAGAATCATCAGTGTGAAAATAAAAATAGCAAACAAAATCAATATTAACATTTGTATTGAAATGAGAGGAAATGTACTTAATTTTTGTAAAACAATTATTTCACAATGTAAACATACATACATACATACATATTTTAGTGTTGTCAAACGATTAATCACAATTAATCACATCCAAAATAAAACATATTGTTTACAAAATATATGTATGTGTGCTGTGTATATTTATTATGTATGTATATATATAAATACTAACACATGCATGTGTGTATTTAGAAAATATTTACATGTATACATTTATATATGTATATTCTTATATTTTATAATTTAAGTATGTTTAATATATAAACATAACATATCTTTCTTAAATATATACATGCATGTGTTTGTGTTTGTATTTATATATACATAATTAATATACACAGTATACACACATATATTATGTAAACAAAAACTTTTATTTTGAATACGATTAATCATTTGACAGCACTAATATACATATATATATGTCATGGCCAAAAATATCAGCACCCTTGGTAAATATGATCAAAGCAGGTTGTGAAAATTAATCTGCATTGTTAATCCTTTTGATCTTTTATTAAAAAAATCACAAAAATCTAACCTTTCATTGGATAATAATAATTTAAATGGGGGGAGATATCATTATGAAATAAATGTTTTTCTCTAATGCACATTGAAATTAATACATGTTGAAATTAACTAAGATGAATATGCTCTAGAAATATTTTTCTTTGTTCGTTATCGAAAGTATTTCCAATATACTTATAATTTTACTGTCCGTTTATTAATTTTCATTCTTATTTATGCAGTTATCAAGTGGAAACCCTGCTTATGAGAGCTTCTACAGACAGGTAAACTCATTGATATGTCACCCCAGTGAAGTATAATATGAATATATTAGCCTATACTGATGATGTGTTGTTCATCTCTGGTTCCTGTCATTATGAGTGGCCTGTCGTGTTTGTTGCAGGTGGATCCGGGAAACACTGGGAAAGTGGGCGCCGCAGAAGCGGCTCAGTTCTTAAAGAAAACTGGGCTTTCTGAAAGCACATTGGGTCAGGTGAGAATAAATAATCACGTCTCTGAACCTCTGAAAGCCTTGAGATGCAGCGCTGGAACTGTTGGGGCAAAACTACAGTTGTTTTCGTCTCTTTACAGATCTGGGATCTGTCGGACCCAGAGAGAAAAGGTTACTTAGATAAAAAGGTAAAAAACATTGTTTGTCAGATTGGGCCTTTACACAATTAGATGATCTTTGCCGTCATATAGATGTAGTTTATATCATCTCTTCATTTATTTGGAGTATTAAATCCTGTTTGCACAGTTTCACCATTGTGTTTGATAAAAAGTGCCACATTTATGAATCTCACTGAGGCAGATTTTGGTATAGCCAAAATAAAACTTTAGTTTTAATTATCAAAGGTATATATTAATATTGTACAGAAGAATGTAATAATAATACATTTTATTTATTAAGGAATAACATACAATATCACATTTTCCCCCATGTTTTTATTAAAATCTCGATCATGCAGTGCTTTGTTGTTGATGTTTTGTTATTTTAGTATAATTGAGAGTTTATATATTTTCTGATTTAATGTCAGTTAAAGTTTTAATAATTTTGTTGAATTTTTATTAGTGTTTTTATTTTATTTTTTGTTATCTTGGTACATCAAGTTAAACTAAATCGAGTTTTTAAAAATGTTTTACTTTTAACTTTTAATAACCGTGGTTTAACCCTGGTCTGCAATCTCTATGAAGGGTTTCTTCACTGCTCTGAGGCTGGTGGCTTCTGCTCAAGGAGGAAGTGATGTCAGTCTAAACAGTCTCACCCAGAACATCTCTGCACCCATCCCTTCATTTGTGAGTGTTGGCACTTTAGATACCTGACTGCTGATAACTCACTGACCCAGATATGTTTCTCTGTACATTTGATCTGTGTATAAATAAAGATGTGGGGAAATTATGCTGTGTAAATAGCTATTATACACTATATTGCCAAAAGTATTGGCACCCCCTTCTAATGAAAGGTTTGACTACTTTAGTAATTTCCATGAGTACAAATCTTAATGTTTAAGCATATGATGATATTCTAGTGAATTGTAATTTTATAGCAACAGTTTGGACAGAACCCTTTTCTATTCTAACATGACTGTGTCTCTGTGTATAAGACAAGAATCAAAGAGAAATGATGATTCATATGGGTACAGTCATTTCAAAACTGTTGCAGCAGAGGTGGAAATAAAATGTTATGTTTCCATCTTTGTTGCCACGGTTTGAAAGTGCCTTTTTCTGTTCTAAAGAAGGGGCGCCAGTACTTTTGTCCATATAATGAATGCACAAGTCATTGGTGTTTGGTGATGAGTTTGTGTCTCATTTAAAGTCACACCAGAGGTGTTCAGCTGCTTTCTGCAGACCAGTCAAGTTCTTCCACACTGACTGAATCATCATTTCTCTTTGATCCTTGTCTTATACACAGAGACACTGTCATGTTAGAATACAAACTGTTGCTATACAATTAGATTCCTACAATATCATTATGTGCTTAAACATTAAGATTTGTGCTCATGGAAATTACTAAAGTAGTCAAACCTTTCATTAGAAGGTGCCAATACTTTTGGCAATATAGTAGTGTATGTGTCAAATGCTTAAAATATCTCACTGTCATCCTGTTGAGTACGGTAGCTGATGTTAACAGTTAATCATTTGTGTTTGCATGCTGATTTGTAAGTTGTTTGGGTTTAAAGCATCTGTTAAATCAAATACATGTAAATATCCGCGATGCCGTGTGCTTTTTCAGAGAGACGCCGGCAGCCCATCCCTGAACATCACGACCTCTCCTGCTAATTACAGCTGGACAATAAAGGTACAGAATTACTGGAATAACATCAGATTTGTTATGAAAAACTGATTTAAATTGTCTGTTTTGCTTCACCAGCCGGAAGATAAAGCCAAGTATGATGGGATATTTGAGAGTCTGTCTCCGATTGGTGGGCTGCTGTCAGGTGATAAAGTGAAACCAGTCCTAATGAACTCAAACCTGCCTCTCGATGTGCTTGGAAAGGTGAATATCTCTTTTACTTTATAGCAAGCTTGCACTTATATAGACAATTTAGATGAATAGCCACAGATATTTCCTGATATTCTATGAAACTCTTTTTATTTTGCATTAAATTTTCAAAAATAAAAAGGCTTATGATCTTATAAATTAGTTTTGTCTTCTTTTCTTTTTTACTTACTATTTGCCAAAAAATCCAGAAAAATAAAATGTCACAGTTTCCACAGAAATATTGGGCAGAGCTACAACTCTTTTCAGCATTGATAATAATCAGAAATGTTTCTTGAGCAGTAAATCAGTATATTATTATGATTTCTGAAGATCACGTGACACTGAAGACTGGAGAAATGATGCTGAAAATTCAGCTTTGATCACTGAAATAAATAATATTTTACTGTATAATAGCAAACACTTATTTTAAATTAAAATAATAATCATTTTCAAAATTATTTCAAATAAATGCAGTTCTTGGTGAGTAGAAAATACTTCTTTCAAACGCATAAACATATTTTACTGACCCAAAATTTAAAAACAAGTATCAGAGGTAATATAATAAAAAGTATAGTATTATAATGTCACAAAAGTGACCATTTTAGACTAATGCAGAATATTCTAAATGTTTAATATTGCTCATATTTGACATACTTTATAGTATACTTTAGATCTTTAGTATATTCATGATTGCATAAATGTTTGTTCGACTTCTCTCTCTGTTTTGTAGATTTGGGATCTCAGTGACATTGACAAAGATGGACACTTAGATAAAGAAGAGTTTTCAGTGGTGAGTTAATTAATGCATCAAACAAAACACCATGTTGTTAATTAGTAGAGATGTGATCGAACCTCTAACACTAAGGATTGAAGTACAGCGTGTGTTGTCTAGCAGTGTTTGTGCTCCAGGTGCAATCATGTGTCTTGTTAACTTTTAATTTTTGGTATTATTCACACTGTCCAATGTGTAATATATATCTCCAAATAGATTAAAGCGTAAGTATTTGTGTTTGTTATCATCAGTGACAGGAGGAAACACGAGAGTTGCTAAAAAAAATCAGAAAGATAAATTAGAGGTCTGCTACCCGACCCGAACCCGCGGGTCCCGAAATACTTTCGGGTTTCGGGTCGGGTTTCGGGTTAATGTTTAATGGATAGCTTCGGGCTCGGGTCGGGTTCGGGTTTGTAGCTAAACCAAAACTATATGCAGAGGCTTCGCTGCTTTCATAGACGCACACACACACACACATATCAGAGATCGCGCACAAACAGCACGGAAACTTTTATTAGTAAAATAGCTTGACAGGCTACTGACTCGCAAGTCACAACATTATAGTTATCTGCAATGAGGCGGCAAAATCGCTGTTTTGAAGTAACTAAGCCGGTCTCTCTCTCTCTCTCTCTCTCTCTTCTCTCTCTCTCTCTCTCTCGCTCGTCTCTCTCTCTCTCGCCGCTCTCTCTCTCTCGCTCACTCGCTCACTGGGTCTCTCTCTCTCTCTCTCGCTCTCTCTCTCTCTCAAATAAATGATTCATTCATTCAAATAAATACAATCTTATTTAAGAGCTTATGTCTGATTTGAAGTAGACAGAATGCTAACGAGCCTTAACTGACAAAATGACCATAATTTGTGCACGGTCATCATCTTCTTGTCCAAACAAAATTCATAAACTCGGCAGAATGTATGCGACCGCTGCACCTGATGTTCACAAACTTTCATAACTGGTAAATGTTTGTGAAATGGCAAAGCCTTGATTAATCCGTTTCTTTGCATGCAATCGTGAAATACAGCCTTTTTCCTTTTTTTTTTATTCGTTATGGGCGGTGGGGGTGATTTCGGGTCGGGTTCGGGCTCTAAATTTAACTGTGCCGCTCGGGTCGGGTCGGGTCAGACGATCTCGGGTACGGGCCGGGTTCAGGCTTCAGTTTTGAGCCCGTGCAGACCTCTAAGATAAATCCCAATGCTCAATTTTTCGACTGTAGGAAAGAGTCACATAATTTGCTTTTTGCAGGTGATGCACCTGGTTTATGCAGCCAGAGAGAAGGAGCCTATGCCATCCACCCTCCCCACCACTCTCATCCCTCTATCCAAGCGGAAGAAGATCGCGAGCGCTCTTCCCGGATCCGTTCCTGTTCTTCCCTCTAGTCCGTTCCTCCTGAAGGAGAACCTGCGGCCCACGCCGGCGCTTTCCAAGAGTCCTCTGGGTAGCAGCACAAATCTGTCTCCATCAGACTCGTTCAAGCGCTCCACCCCGACACCACCGCAGCCTCAAACACACACACAGGTGAACACCAGAGCCGTTGTCTGTCATGTAAACCTGTCGATCTTGATCTAACACTCATAATACCGGTCCAACCACATTCTTATCAGCGCCTGGAGCTCTAGTCCTCATGTTTACAGAGTTGACTAATATTATTCACAGATTCTAAAAGGGTCATAGGATGCAAAAATCACTTTTACATGTTGTTTGAGCATAAATGTGTGTTGGCAGTGTTTGCACACATCCACTCTAATAGGGCGATATATATACAAAATCTCGATTTTGTCAATTTTTACAATATTCGATAATGTATCTCTTTATGTTTGCATTTGCTTTTAAACAATAAAAAAAACATTATTTTCTTTTGCCCCTATTAAAAAAACAACAACAAAAACAATTTAGATAGAACAGCTATCGTTACAAACTAAATACAAAATGTTTTGTGCAAATTTAAGCAGTTAAAAAAGAACATCTACACCAAGTACTGCTTTTTAATTTTCTATTTAATTTTAATTTATTTGATTTAATTTAATTGTAAAAAAAAAAATTTCATACATTTTAACAAAATTACTATTAATACATTTGATGCATTCAACTAGAGCTGCCACTAACGACTATTTTTATTTCGATTAATCTAACGACTAATTTATCGATTAATCTAAATGACTAATGTCCCACAAAAAAATCTTATTTACTTTTATATTTTATTAAACCAAATTAAATCCAAATTTCTATGAAATCCTATTTTAAAGCAAAAGTAAAGTGCGACACGAGTGCAAGAAAGTGTCCAAATCACTGAAATCAAAGATTAATATTATAGTGTAACCATGACAACATATCCACGTGTTCTAGTCTATTAATAATAACATTAGAATCACAAACACTTTTAAAGGAGGATTTAACAGAAATATTATTTACCAGAATTTATTTAGGTGAAAAATGTCAATGTGCAGTATTTCTGGAAAAATAAAAGCTTTTTTTAATATAAAATCAATTAATTGCAGATGCTTTTGATTATTAAAATTTAATGGAACCATTAAAATGGAATCCAGAAAATAATGTATAACAGAACTTGGTACAGATAAAACTGTAAATCTCAATTAATTAGTCAGGCTTTTTGATTAATACAATTTAATTTAACCATTAAAACAGGGTATAAAAAATGAAAATGGGAAAAAAGTTAATTTGGAAATAAAACAGATTTCATAAGGCCCTTTAATTATAATATATATATATATATATATTTTTATTTTTTTTGTGGTAATAAAAATAGATGTAAGTGAACAATAGCTTTTAAAATTACTTAAAATACATATAGCAATTATTCAATAATAATTAGTTCAAATAAAGTATCAAAAGCAAGAAATCATATGGTTTTATTGAACAAATCTGTTTAAATACATAAACAATAGAGCTAATGTACATTCTGTACACAACAACAATGACCTGCAGGGGTGCTGACCGCCTGATGATTATTTCTACACATTACTGCACGATCTAATCGTTGTTTAATATTGACCAAGCTCCATTTAATTCAAATATCCCCTTAATCTTTAATATTTGTCCATTTCTTCAGGACAGAAATGTTATAGCTGCTGTAATTAGATGAATATGTGGACATCAAAACGTGTAAAGTGAGGGTTTGAGCTTTTATTTTGAAATCGCGATGTATTCTCCCGTGTTTGTGTTGGTTTATAAATTATTTACCTTACACATCTGATGAAACAGCGCATGCTGCGTTCCCAGATGAACGTTATAATAAACCGAAACTCACAACAACATGCAGAGATGGAGTTTGAGACGCTCCACGTGTAAATGATAACAGTTTCTGTGGAGCTACTGTAAACGGAGCCGCTGTGTGACGCACGTACTTAAATAATTAAAGCGCATATAATTATTTCAATAAATCATAGCGTTTGTGAATTCACAATTATGCTCAATTATTAGGTTTAATCTATCATGCAGTGTTGAAAAATAGTCTAATAACGTGTTTTATGAATTCTCGTCCGTGAAATGCGCCACTTCCGGTATTTTGTTGGTTAGTCGACGCGAGCAAAATGAAGTCGACTAAAATCGACGAATCGCGACAGCCCTACATCCAACATGTTTTCTCACGGACCCGCCTCCAACTCATTGGCTTATGTGCATTCATGTGCATAAATATGATCTTTCCAACATGACCTGAATGCATCCTAGAGGCATTGCGTTGTGTGATATAGTATCTCAGACAGTGTCCTCTGGTTGTAAACTGCAAATTTGGGGTTGCATATAAAAATTCACGCAAAATACACATTGCAAAACTGATATAGCCCTGTGCTATTCCAACCATTCCCTGTATTTGTCGTAGCATGCGTCCTCTGATCACTGGGTGGTGCCGGCAGAAGACAGAGAACAGTACGAGGAGATCTTTGAACTGGCAGACTCTGATTTCGATGCGATGGTTGGAGGAGGTGAAGTGAAGGATATCTTCATGAACTCTCGGCTGCCTCAGAGCGTGCTGGCACACATATGGTGAGAGTTTGGATTAAACAGTCAAATGTCACTCACAGCCTTTTTAAAATTATTTTATGATTTGTTATGTTACTCTTTCTCCTCCTTTCATACTTGGGTTCACAAAGTTTTCTGATGTTTTGATCCGCAGGTCACTGGCGGACACTCAGAGCACGGGCAAACTCACCAAAGAGCAGTTCTGTCTGGCGATGCACCTGATTCAGGAGAAAGTGAAAGGAGTGGATCCTCCTCAGAGTCTGACCCCTGAGATGATACCACCGTCAGAGAGAGGAGCTGCCAGCACTCCGGTGAGAGGACCAAACGCACACATGCATGACATGCATCCCATCACGTTCAAAAGCAGGATCGCTTTAGCCTTAAAGGCTTCTCATTTATGACCATAGTGTGGTAACACTTTACAATAAGGCCACATTATTTAATAGGATAATTCACCCAAAATGACAATTCTGTTATAATTTGCTCACCCTCAAGTTGCCCCAAACCTGGAGTTTCTTTCTTCTGTTGAACACAAAAGAAGATATTTTTGAAGAAAGTTGGTAAACAAACAGCTGACGGACGTAGCCTTTGACTACCATACATTTTGTTTTCTTCATACTAAAGTGATTTTTTTTTAAGTCCTTTAGGATTGTACTTGTCAGACTGTACGAACATGATGATCATGTCACACTATGGGATATCAGTTGTCATTAATGTCAGACTGTACGACAGATAAGACGAGTTAAAGACGGGTGCATGCAAGAAAACTTGTCCGGAGTTTTACATGATCACCCCATACACGTCCAGTGACTGCGAACTGCATTGCACACGGGACCGAAATATTGGCCATCATGAAAAGTATATGAACGGCAGCAATAGGATATAATATAACAAGGACACTGTACAATCAAGTGTTATCGTCATGTGCATCTGATTTAAAGACTCATGAACATGTCGGATATCTCTGATATGTCATTCTGCATTCTCTTGTTTTTCTTTTCCAGATTGTCTCTGGATTCACAGCATCAGTCACGTCCGAGTTGACCCCGTTGACCAGTCTGAGCAGGGTGAGTCTGACAGATCTGGGACGTGTTACTGTGTGCGGAAGCTGCTATCCAGATCCTGCGTGAACCGCTGAGAGAATTAATCTTCTCTAAATAAAACTGAACAGTGACAATCTTATTTTAAAACTTGTACACTGAATTTAAAATACATTGCCTGGTGGTGTACTGAAAACTAGTCTCTATTTGTATTTAAATAAGCAAATACTAAGGAGGTTAGTGCAGTGGATTATTATTGCAGTGGTTAGGATGTTTCATGGCTTGTTATATGTTTGGCCAAAATGATTTTAACCTTAACTCATGCAGTGAGTAGCTTTTTATTTCTCAAACAACTATGTTGGAAAATGCACTAATGTCCATATTCAAGGGTGACGAAATAATTTATGATTTTTTTTTTGAAAGCAAATATTTACTTTCTTATAAAATTATTTGCAATAAGAATGCAAATATTCTGTTTTGATTGCATGTTGCCTGAAGTTTGTGTCTTTATGTTCAGGCGATGAGAAAGTAGATATTAGATGGAAAAAAGTTTCTAATGTTAGTTTAATTCAAGCATCAAAATTACTAAATTGAAATATAATAATACAAATAATAAATATATAAACCTAAAACCAAAATTCAAATAAAAAATGATTAAACCTAAACAGTGATATTTAGTCAAATTAAAAAAGACAAAATGTAGCTAAAGTTAAAATGATCTAAATCATAATAAAAACTATATAATGATAAATAAATACTAAAATAACAATTTCTGCATAACGTTTAACAAGATTTTTAAACTCTGCATCTATGGAATTACAAATAACGAATGTGTGTCAATTTAGTTTTATGATGTTTAATAAATATTTATTTTCTTTAAAGATAATTTGCAATAAGAATGTAAGAATGCATAGAGTCAGTTTTGTTTGTACACTATGTTCAGGCGATGAGAACACCACCTAGTGCTAATCTCTGTGTACTGCATAATTATACACATGTACAGTACATGACAGAATATGACTGTCTCTTACATTACATGATTTTTCCAGGACAGCAGCAGCTCTGTTGTGTTGGTTGAGCTGACGGGAATCAAGGATCTCGATGACATCAACCAAGAAGTCTCCCAGCTGCAGAGGTCAGAGAGTTCATGCATGGACAGTTATACGCTGCACATAACCATACATCTGGCATTTCTCTGGTTACTTATTTGGCTCTCTTTGCTTTTTACTCTTTACTTTTTGGTGCATAGTGAGAAACGCATATTGGAGGCAGAAATCAGGCAGAAAGAGGAAGCCCTGCGACAGAGGAACGGTGAAGTGCAGGTGAGGCTGATCTGTGCCTTGTCCCACTTGTTACAGAGCCAAACAAATGCATGGAAATTAAACACGGATTTGAGTTTATTATATTATGTGTGAAGAAAGAGAGCATGAAACATGAAATGCACAAGTTGAAATGTTCACGCTGCTCTTTTCCATGCATTTAACCCTTTAAGAATCCAGTGTACCGCCGGCGGGACGCCTAGTGGTGACAGGGTAAAGTCGTCAGACACAAAAACTAAAAAAAAAAAAACATGTCATATATCCATGGAAAGCTGAGATTCTTGTGATTTCAACTATGTGTTTTTTTTAAGATACTATAAACACAGCATGTACAATCAGTGTCTTTATCAGACCACTTTTTGTTGACATAATGCAGACATGCATGATAGTACAGACATACATAGGAATAACACAGTAGGGATGCAATATAACACCAATATAAGAAAAAACCCACAAAATAAATAATGTACCGTGTACAGAAATAGAAATATAGGAAAAAAATGTATTTAGATTATAAATTATAAATATATATGTCATTTTAAAAGTGTACACATTTTGGATTCTATAAATAAATGTCACTATAATGTGTTTATGCTTCAGTTACTATGTGTCAGTAATTATTGACAGTGAATCTGGATGAGAAACTGAATAGCTCTAAGTGTAACCTTTCATTAGAGCCCAAAATGATGACTGTACATTAAAGCATTCAAGAATTACAGCATTGTGTGTCGTTGTTACAAAGGGTCGTTTGGAGTCTCCAAGTGTACTTTTTTGGAAGCGTCTAGACATAAAATTAGATAATCATGTGTAAAACACTTATATATTGTTTATCAAATGGTAAATTTGGCTTGGTAAGGCTTCATTCTGTGATCCAAATGTATTTTCCAGCTCATACCTCCCAGCTATAGTCATCTGCAGGCTTCTATTTACACAACAAATGCAGGCGGGATTATTTTTGTCTTTTTTTAGTGTGTTCAAAGTGCTATTACTCAATATCAGTAAGACTTACAGTGATTCTGATGAGAAACAAACCTCAGAGTGTCACCTTTCAAAAGAGACCAACACCATGCATATCATCCAAATGACCCAAGAACAGCATGCACTTTACTTTGGGTATGCCTTTTTTAGGCGTTTTAGGCAAATTTTACAGGAATCGTAAAGGGTTAAAGAATAAAGTGTACTGTAAAAGTGTCTTAAAAGTCCAAATTGACTTGACTTGAAATGCTGATTGTTTGCAGGAGGTGCAGAGAGACCTGGAGCATGAAAACGTGGGTCTTCAGGATCTGGAGCAGCAGAAACGGGACGGTCAGGTGCGACTGGTTGAGATGGAGCAGCAGCGAGACAAACTGGAGCGCACGCTGGACGAGACCAAGAACACGTGGCAGGAGGAGAACGCTAAAGTGAGACGCGCTCGGTTTGAGTTTGCACACAAGACAGAAAAGAGTTTAGCTGTATATTTACATTTACATTTATGCATTTAGCAGACGCTTTTATCCAAAGCGACTTACAATTGCATTCAGGTTATACATTTTTTTTTATTAGTATGTGTGTTCTCTGGGAATCGAACCCACAACCTTTTGTGCTGCTAACGCAATGCTCTACCACTGAGCCACAGGAACACTATATTGTAGTTGTCTGTTTGTAGCAATGACTATTTTTGTTTAAATTAATGATTCATTGTTTTTTAAATTTTGTTTTTATTCAAAATGTAATATTTTATGCATTTTAGTCATTTTATTAAAGTCCATTAACCAATGTTTTTACGTCAGTACTTCAGTTCTTTTAGTTCAGTTAGATGTCAGTTTTACTTTACTTTCATCTAATATTTATCTGTCAGCCTTTTCAGTCTTTTGCCTTTTTTGTGTATTTCTTTTTTAGCTTTGATTTATTTTATTTCAATTATAGTTTTAATATTTCAACTTTTATCATTTCAGTTAGTTGCCAAGGCAAAATGTCATCTACAGGTTTTAGATTTGTTTCACCTCCTGCTTAAATGATGGGCAATTTTGGACAAAATGTATTTTAAAGCTCTGCACAGTTAAGCTTCAACTCACACCTGCTTGGAAGTCTCTAGTGATCCTGAAGAGCTTAATTAGCAGGATCAGGTGTGTTTGATTAGGGTTGGAGCGAAACTGTGCACTCAGTGGACAGTGCAAAATAATAAGAATACAAATTATATAAAGTAACATAACACAAGGGCATACATGTGGTAAGAAAAGGAGAAATAAGAGTAAAATGTGCAATGAAAAAAAAGTGCAAAACAATAAGATGTGCAAAAAACAATACGATGTGCAAAAGACAATAGGATGTGCAAAAGGATGTGCAAAAAAAAGAAAAACCATAATAATAAGATGTGCAAAAACAATAAGATGTACAAAAAGAAAACAGTGTACTGGGACTTAATAAATAGTAATGTGAATAAGAGGGATGTGCAGACGGTTGTTCAGGGTATTATTGTACATAGAGCAAAATGATGAGAATGTGATAATATTTACAGTTAATTAAGTTACAATGGGTCATGTGAGTGTTTATGAAACAGAGTTTGTGTTTAGGAGCCTGATGGCCTGAGGGAAGAAGCTCTTCCTCAGTCTTTCAGTCTTTGCCATCATACTCCTGAAGCGCTTGCCAGATGGCAGTAAACAGAAAAGATGGTTACCGGGGTGGTTTGAGTCTTTGATGATTTTAGCAGCTCTGCTTTTGCAGCGTTTGAGGTAGATGACCTGCAGAAAAGAGCAGACCCTGAGATGCGCTCAGCTAATTATTTACTCTCTGCAGAGCTTTGCAGTCCTGGTTTGTGGCATTATTATACCACACTGAGATGCACTGAGTCAACTTACGCTTTCTATGGCATCTGAATAGAAAGTTTTCAGGATAGCTGGTGAGACCCTGAATTTCCTCAGCTGTTAGATGGTACAGTCTTCTGCCATCACTATATCTTAACCTGTGTTTGAATGTGTGTAGTCAAGTCAGGTCCTCGGAGATGTTTACACGCTGGGCTCTTGAAGCTACTCACCCTCTCCACAGGGGTCCCATTGATCATAAGAACTTGTAGGGCCGCTGCTGTCTCTTCCTGAAGTCCACGATCAGCTCCTTAGTTTTGCTCACGTTCAGAGAGGTAACACTGTTTCCATTATACAGGCCTCCCAGTGTTGAAACCTAGAACAATAACATTACTTCAGCTTTGAAAAAAACATGGACGTCTAATCATGGAAACTATAAAATATTTAATTGGCTCAAAATCTGTCTTTGTAGATGTGCTCTGGAAAGTGATTTTTTCTTTTTCTTATAATGACCAGAAATATTGTGCTAGTGAGTTTGGAAACCCTGCCTATCAGTGTATTTACTGTAAACATGTTTCCCGTTTGTTTTTACAAATGCATTTGAAGTCATTTATTAGCTGCCTTAGTAAAAATAAAGGGTAAATACTGACAATATAACACTTAGAGCAGTGGTTCTCAAACTTTTTCAGGAGGAGGCCCCCTGGTGGAGGGTGAATTATTTTGTGGCCCCCCAAAAAAGAAAACTCATGACAAAAACATCCTCAAACTTACAATTTTACTTACAAATTTTAGGTTGTACCAAAAACAAATGCATTTATGCAATGCTGGAACAACAATTCTGTTTGTAGCCTTATGTCTCTGATGTTGAATATACAAAATTGGATTAAGTACATAAAATATTCATGAATTTTTTCAGCAATCTATTGTTCTGCAACAAACTAAATTGTCTGCTCTACTTAAAAAAGAAATCGTTTTTCAATATAGAAGACATTTGCAATATATTATACAAGTTTTACAATATAAAAGAAATCCCTGACCTTCACTCGGCACATATCCCGATCGCGTGAGGAAAAAAATCCTTACTTTTATTTGCATGCTCCGGATGAAAGTTTCAGTGCTTCAACGGATAAAATCTTCAAGCACAGTGTGTACTGTGTTCTGCCTTCACTATATATATTCCATAACGTCCTATTTTATGTACGAGTCGTCAAATTTACGCAGTTAGTTTTTTTCACGCTGGGCTCTTCTGTATTTACCTTCTCAGCTGAGACACTGCATCCTCTACCTAAAAACTTGTACATTTTAAATAGTCTTAGCATTTATCAGCGTGTTCATGTCATTGTGTTCACTAGTACGTCAACGGTTTGGTGATGTTTGTTGATAATTTATATTATGCTTTAAATATTTCTATTTTTTTAAATACATCATAGTTCAGATAGGAAAATCCTGACTTGCATACAGGTAACATAATAATAAAAAAAAATCATATTCTAGAATTTCTTTGCCCTTTAGTGCCATCTAGTGGCCCCCAGTTTGAGAACCACTGGCTTAGATAACAGTTTAGATTACAGTAATGTTAATCTCCAATGCAAGTTGTATTGGAATAATCCTTAAACTATGAAGGAAGTCTGGTTTGAATGACTTTATGCTGAAAATCAAGTGCTATATTAGTGACTGAATCATTCACAGCGTTTGATTGTGTGCCTGTAGATCACATCGCTGCAGACGCAGATCCGGTCTCAGGAGTCAGACGTACAGATGCAGGAGAAGGAGGTGAGCAGAACGAAGACGGACCTGTACTGTCTGGAACAAGAGGAGGAGCGTTTGGAGGAGAGTCAGCGTGCTGGGAAAGCCAAGCTGGACAGCATCCTCAAACTGCTGAAGACATCGCAGGACGAGATGGACCAGGTCACACACTCCGACACGTATCACACACACGTTTATCACGCTGTTTTTACTAGGTGCCCTTCAGGTCAGTCAAGATTTACACATGGTTATTTACTGAAGGGCAAAGAACCATCATTATGCCTTCTTTGTAAAGCTCCTGTGACTGTTAAACATATTTTATGGACCGTTTAGTTACTTCTGATAAAATAAACATTAGCTGAATTAAATAATAAAATAATAAAAGGTGTGTGTGTGTGTGTGTGTGTGTGTGTGTGTGTGTGTGTGTGTGTGTGTGTGTGTGTGTGTGTGTGTGTGTGTGTGTGTGCACTTTATTATATATATATATATATATATATATATATATATATATATATATATATATATATATATATATAAGACAAGGCAATATTTCTCATGTTTTATTTAGTTTAACTTAATGTGCTAAAATAACTAAAACTAATACTAAAATAATAATGTATAAAATAAATATATAGACATGTTAAAAGCGCATAAAAGTGATAAAAACCACAACACAAATTTGCTAAAAGTTTAACTAAAATTTAAATATAAAAAATAAATAAAAATATATTTAAATTTCTGTGATGATTTTATAATGTAAAAAGACAATGTTTTTAATTAATTTTTTGCCCTGTATGAATCTGAAATATCAAACATAGTTATTTTTATTAATTTGGTAATCTTTGTTCTTTCCATTAATATTTTAGTCTTGATAAAAATTATAAATAAATATAAATCCACTGCACATTTTATATCAATAATGCATTTCAATGGACCTTTCAGAGAGCAATGCTTATGCATTCATATTTAAATACCAATACCAAAATTCATGAAAAAAGAAAGATTTTAATTACATTTTTTTTAATAATAATTGCAAAACAATTGCAATGTATTTACCGTTTACATTACCGGTGATGTAAAATAGAGAATACTAGGATTTTCAATTTAAATAGAAATTTATTTTTAGCAACATATTTTTGCAAATTACATATTACCCAAAAATCTATTTAATCGGAATAACAACATTTCAAAAGGAGAACAAACTAATTAAGAAATACAAATAAAGAAACTACCATATTATAGGGGTGCAACAGATCGTAGATGATCATGATCCGTACGGACCAGGCACCACGGTTCGGCACGCATGTGATTCACTATTAAATTGAACCATCATAGAGTGAAAGTTTATCATTTGCACGTGTCTTGTCTTGCTAAAGTCGAATCGGGACTCGCGCACCGTTTTCTGTGCTCAGCCGCTGTCACACACACACACACACACACACACACACACACACACACACACACACAGAGAGAGAGACACACACACACACACACACACACACACACAGAGAGAGAGAGACAGACACACACACACACACACACACACACACACACACACACACACACACACACACAGTGAGAGAGAGAGAGAGAGAGCGCGCGCACGCACGATTCAGAGACCGCGTTTCAGACTACGAATCAATATACATACAAACAAAGTTAAGTAAAAAAAAAAATACGAGTTTTGTCTCGTATTCTGGTAAACACAGTCAGGTATGTCTTAAGCTAAAGCTTACAGCTGAGAAAGAAACCGGATGTGTGTCAGTATTAGATCCGTGCATTTAGTCTTAAAGAGCCTAGAAAGAGCTGCTTCTGTCTGCTAATCAAACAACACCACAGCTTTAACCAAGATTAATCTCTATTTAACTTATGCAGTGTAAAACTTATTGTGTCGTTTTACACTTATTTTTTACATTTCTGCACCTGAATTCTACTGTTACTGTCTTTATTTATAATTTTATGTTGTAGGCTGTTCATCTATGCTTGTCATTTTTGTAATTGTTTTATTACTGACATTAGTTAAGCTAGTAGTTTCTGCTGGAGTATAGATGTACTTAATGTAAGCTTTTAATAATTAATGAAAAGCAAACTTTTATTTGCTGATCCAAAAAATTACCTGATCTGTGACTCACAATCCGTATGATCCAAACCGTGAGTTTTGTGATCCGTTGCACCACTAATTTTAGCGTATCAAAACCGCAATACATAGTGTAAAAATCAACATATTTTTTTGCAACCCCAGTGTCCAAATAACTGTGATTCATTAATTGTTATATATCTATTTTTTCTTTTATTTATTTCTTTTTTCATGCATATAGACATTGTGCTTTTACATTGTGTACATATAAACAAAGAAAAGAGAGAGAAAATAACATCAGTAAATAACAAGCATCATCATCAGTTCATCCACTTACAGTTATACTTGGTTTTGGAGATCATTTATGAAAGGACACCATATGGCAGTGAACTTAGACCCGGAGCCCTTTAAATTAAGTCTTATTTTTTCCAAAAACCGTAACACATCTCTGGCCCACTGTTTAAAAGAATGACTGTTAAAATCAAGCGCCTTGCCAAAAGAGAAGTAAAGGCAACGTAGTCCAATTCACTTTTTAATTGTGTAATATTCTAAAAGTACCTGCAGTGAAGTGACGTCTGGGTTGTGCACGTGTTCCCGCAGACACGCAGTGAGCTCAGTGAGATTCAAGAGGTTCAGCGGGAGCTCAATAAGACCATCGAGCGCTACAGCAAAGCTCTGAACGACAGCACGATCAGCCTGACCGAACTGGACCAGATCATCGCTGAGGAGGGCTCCACCGCTGACGCCAAGGTCAGGAATCACGCACGCTTCACGAATGTCCTCCTCATGTGCTCCTGTGGGCTGAAGTGCAACTTGAGAGACACAGGTGTATGTGCATGTTGAACTTTAAGGCTGATGATACATGGGGCAACTATTTGAGACTGGGCTGGGCAACTTTGGTTAATGTTGGCATCAACAGGGCAACTAGGTGAGACATGGGGTCTACAACTGATTTAAAGTCTCCAGATAGAAATGTGTTGCTCATTCTCAGTGGAAAAGTGCCCGAGCTACATCGCTCCGAATGTTGCCCTGAGTATCATCAGCCTAAGGAGATGTGTTTCAGGTAGTTTCAACTTAAACTGAGTGGACAAGTGCGTGACCCGAGTGAAACCAAGCAAATAGTTAACCAGATTTACATATTTAGCTGTTTGTGAAATGAGTTTAAAGAATTACAGGATTTTCCATGGTCATAGAAATACAAGGTTTATTTTTAATTAAGCTTTTAGATTAGTTTTAGTTTTACTCAGCTTTTATTTGTATATTATAGTTGTTCATTTGTAGCAATGATAATTCATTTTAAAATTAATTATTAGGTTTTAATTTTAGTTTTGACCTTTTTTATTTGTTCTAATGTATTTCTATTTATATATTTACGATTTAAATTTTAATTTGAGGAATTTTTGAACTTCAGTTCGATGCCAAAGCAACATTTATTATCTTCGCTTGAGTTTTTTGGGATGAATTTCTGATGAAGCTTTTAGTTGTTTATTTGTAGCAATGACCTTTTTATCATTATTTACGTAGTTTTTATTTTAATATTTTGAATTATATTTGTATTTACATTTTAATTTTAGTTTGTTTTATTTAACTTTTTTTTTAACTTTAGTTTTAGTCATTTTAGTATTTTAACTTAAACATATATTATTTTAGTTATTTACCACAGCAAGATTTCTAATTTTATAAAAAAAGTTTTTTAATTTTCTCCCCCCAAAATATTTATATTTTATTTATTTTCAGCTTCATTTCAAACACTAAACATTATTTTTAATAGATTTTGTTAGCAATAACAATACTAACATTGACTAAAATTATATGCCATGTTGGACAAAATCATTAAATATGGTGAAATGATGATTAAATTAAAAGAATTGTTTTTCTAAAGTAATAACCTGTGACTAAAGTAAAATTACAGTGAACACTTTTCCGTTTTACAGGCGTCTCAACGTTCATGGGAAACCCATTGTGATTTCCATCCTCTAATTGAGGAGTAATTAACTAAGTGCCTTAGTAAAAACAAAGGGTAGCTACAGACAACATTTTAACTTTAGAAATCACCTCTTGAACTTTGAATAATCCTTAAATTGTGAAGGAAATATGGTTTGAATGTTTGGTCTTATTATGTTTGTTCTCATTTAAATGAACTTCCGCTTGGCCTTCCATGGAAAGGTTAAAGTGGAAACCACACAACACCACACTCATGTCCTTCAGAGTGCCTTTACTCGTGTTATTGTTAATGTAATTACGCCACACACTGGCCCACTGTCAATCGGCTCACTCTTTCTGTGACGTCCAGCGCAGGAAATGAAGACACGGCCCGGCGGCCTGTGGAGCTGAACCATGCCCTCTTCATACTCATTACAGTGATAATATTTCCCCGCAGTCAGAGGAGCCGAGCAAACACGAGCTGAATGCTTTGTGTGTTTCAGGAGGATTCATTGGTTAAGTCCAGGATGGCCATGTTTAACAGTAGCGGCTCTCAAGGCCTGAAGGCAGACCCCTTCCAGAGCGAAGACCCCTTCAAAAGTAACCCCTTCAATAAAGGTGGGCTTTCGTCTGCCTTCGTGCATCAGACACATGCAGTTCTAACTGTTTCATCCTCCTGTTGTTATGAAAATTATGGGATGTTGCATCAAAAATGCAAAGATGCGCAAAAGACAAAAAGACCAAGATGCACAATTCAGAGTTTACAATTATCAGAAGAAAGTCTAAATTACAAGATAATTCAATTTAGGCATGCTTTTTGATTGGTAATTAACTTAAACCATTAAAATGGAATCCAGAGAAATGTAAATGCAAAAAAAAAATGTAAAACATACTTAAAAAAAAAAAAAAAAGATTTTTTTTTTTTTTTATTAAACTTTTTAATAAATTGTTGTTAAATTAAGTTTCATGATTTTAATTTAGACATACGTTTTGATTACAAAAATGTAATGTAATTATTAAAACGTATTATTATAAAATATATATATATATTATAATTTTTTCCTATTCTGATAAAAAAGTCAAGGTTACGTGATATGAAGCCAGAATTGTGAGATATAAACTCACAATTGCATGAAAAAATATTGAGAGAAATTGTTGCACATACCTTTATGTATTTTAACAGGTGCAATAAATAAAAACAGACTTGTGTGATGTAAACAAAGTCAGTATTTATACTTATATATGTTTATTTTTTGCAATTCTGCTTTTTTTTTTTTTTTTTTTTTTTTGAGAAGAAAAATCTTCTACAAATAAAAAAAACTTAATTTCTGGATTAAAACTCGCAATTGCAAGAAAAAAAAGATTTGTTAGATTAAAAGTTGCAAATACCTTCTTTCTTATTTTTGTGGCAGAAACAAAAAAAAAAAAAGATGCTTGTTTGTTTGTAGAGTAAACTTTCATTGATATTTAATCTAAATGTATTGAGTGTGCCTTCCCTTGTTAAGGCTGGATGTAATGATGAAATGGTTTCTGAATGATTAAGCAATGTTTTTGACGTTTGCGTGAATTATTGTTCTCCAGCTGATCCGTTCGGAGCAGATCCGTTCCAGCAGAACGACCCGTTCAAAGACCCGTTCGCTAGCTCTGATCCCTTTGGGGGAAGTTCCTCGAGTCAGTTCAAGGTAAACTAAAATACTGGGACTCTGAGGCCATGTTGTACCAGAAAGAACGTGTTTTTTGCACATTTATACAAATCTACCGTGACAAAATGATTGCTTTTAAATGAGTTCCATGAGTGGAAAATCAGAGCAGATCCAATTTGACTTCAGGTCATGAAATGCCAGTGTATTTTCATGCATTCTCATTCAGTCATTCTCACACAATGATGGAAATTATTATTTAATATTTCCATGATGATTTTATGTTTTATTATTGAATATCAGCATCAAGGATAAAATCTAAGCATTTCAAAGGAATTTGAAAAGTAGCCAAAGTAAGTGAAAGCATGATAGAATATGTTTATGGAATCTGTTAGTTTAATAAAAAGTCAGTCTCTGTGAGTGAATAAAAAAAATCAATGTAGATGTACATTTTCTGCACTGTTTTCTTTGGGTTTGTTTTGTATTTAAAACGTTAAATCTAGGGCTGTGACGGTGGCCATGACAACCGCGTCACCGGCGGTGGTCGGTTGCCACCGCGGTTGTGTATTGCCACCGGCGGTAGTGCACGTGACGTCACACACTCTATAACAAGCATAATACAAAGTTTTGTAAACAAGTGTAATAATAGTAACAGTTGCAAATTGTTTTATTTAGACTATAAATCTGCTAATTCACAAATTACCTCAAACGCCATACAGGCGCTTCCTTTAGATTGGCAGGTTTGAGCGCAAGAAAATACTTGTTTATTCTGCATATTTATTTCGTGATGAGCGATGGACCTTGTTGGGAAACCAAATACTAAATCGCTGATCTGGAATCATCTCCATTCATGTCACCCATGTTTGTATAAGTCTTCAAGTTCACGTCATCGCAAACGCCCGGTTGATCAGGTGTGTATTGGTGAGGCTTTCTCCAAACTGGCCAAATACGAATAAGACCGCGGTAAATGGAAGATGTTAACAAGAAATGTGGCAACATACGGCGCGATTCCTCCACAGAGAGCGCGTGCAGCAGACGAGGAGTTAACGCACCCGCTTGCTTAGAGACAGAACAGTGAACCGTGTCTAAACCGGATGCCACGTCTTAACACAACAGGTTGAGTCTGTCCACAGGACATTTTAACTTTGTTTCAGTTCGTCATAAATAGGACGAGACAGTTTACTGCGACCGATTTGTCGTGTTGTATCGCGCATCTAGTGTAGACAGCATCAATGATTATAATGGGTTCTCGCCGTGCCGCTCGCGTGAGGTAGACCGGGTGTATTTAACTTTCTCATTTAACTGTATTATTTATTTTAGTGTTTTGGAGGCTGAGTGTTCACTGACGTAAGTGCTAAAATAAACACGTATGTTTGTTAATAGATGATTGAGCCTCATTTATTTATTTTTGCGTTTCAGAATTATATATGTGTATATCACAACACCGCGCCACCGGCGGTAGTTGGTCCATTACCACCGCGGTGGTAAAAATCTGCCACCGTCACAGCCCTAGTTAAATCAAACCCAAGTAAATTCTTCTCCTGGAGAGCTTGCATGTGGCAGCATGTGAGCTGATATATTGTGGTGAGAAACATGTCATAATGTAAGGTTAGTGCTCTGTCGTTCCCATGATGCCCTGTGGTTTCTCTCTCTCTCTCACAGACCAGTCCCTTCAGCAGAAGAACCAGCCAGACATCGATGAGTCCCAAACCTAAAGACTCAGGTACGGAGTGCATTCGGTCGCCGCTGATCCTCTAACCGTATTCATTATTGTTCATCAAACAGATCACGGTGTTCATGAAGTCAGAATACCACACCATAACCCTATTCCACAATATTTCAGCTTTCGATCAAATAAATAAAGCCCTGTTGAGCAGAAGAGACTTTAAAAAGAATATCAAACTTTTGACCAGTGGTGTATAATCATTTGACACATCAAAATGATATGTTTTAGAGATCAAATATGGTACGTGATGTTGCGCCACATCCCTTTGTTTGTTGTTGTTCATCATCTCTTCGTCTGTTAGAGGAAGCTAGTTTGTCTTCTTATGCACGATTCAGAGAGTATCAAAGATAGAGCCGTAAAACCAGCTTTCACACTTCAGTAGTGAACTTAATGAAGACAGTGGAATATTTCTGGAATAAGTCTTCAATAACACATAAATCCTCATTGGTTGGACACTATATACTAGGGATGTGCTTCTCCATAACTGTAGTCTCGATGTATAACCAACGATACGATACATTGAAGAAACATATGTCAGCAGCTGTGCGATCGAACCCACCACTATTACGCGATGCATGTAACCACTGAGCCACAGGAGCGATGTGTTCAACCAAATTCCACTCGGATCACGCTCTGACAGAACATTTCTCCAGTAGGATTAATTTTTCCTGTTTATAATGAAATTCTTGAATAAATGTCTCAATTAAAACAGTAGTCTGATAAGTAATGATTATGTTTCAGGGTGACGTTCAGCTTGTAGAATTGTACCACTAGAGTCTTTGTATAAACAATCACTAAAAATCTTGATAAGAAATCAGTTCAGTTTCACCATTGCTCAATTTTAAAGAAATACAATTTGCTAAGCTGGGATAACTTGATCAAATATGTACATATCTGTCTGCTGTTTAAGAAATGAATAGCTTAATTTCACCACTAAAACAGTGATTTTCTGGATATTAGAACAACTGTCACCGATCTACAAGTTGAGGGGTGAAAATTACGGACTGTTTTATTCCTTTCTAAAGAAGTAACTTCAGTCAGTCTGTATTTGCAGTCAAAGCTGCAAGGGAATGGAACTCTCCATCCCATCAACACATTATGACGACTTACATACTTTTGGCTCTTTTCAGTCTCATCTTAAAAATGGTTACTAACAACTCAGCACTGTCAACATTAGTATTGTATTCTTGACAATAGACTTCCTTTTACTAATTGCTCTTGGCTATGTTGCTCTGTCATGGATCTTTCATCTTTCTCTCTTTTCGCTTTCTCTCATGTTTACCTTGTTTTAGATAATTCACTTATATTTTGTATTTTAGCGAATTTTGCTAATTTTCTGATTGTGTGTGATTTTGTTTTCTGATATATATAATTTTTTCTATTTTTTTTTTCTCTCTCTCCATATGATGTGTGTATGTGTGATGCTCTGTCTTTTGTTTTAGGGTGACCTTTTAACATTCTGTCAAGGGTTCAGATGAAAATAGCCTTTGTCAGGCTAATTCTGAGCACGTTACAGTTATGTTTATTAATGTGCATTGCCCCTGTAAATCTCTCACATACTATCATATTATGCATTAATTAAAATTGTATTTAAAAAATACCAATTAATTATTTAAAATCATACAATTAGATTTTTCTCAGTTGAGGTGCTACCTAAAAAATTACAGATCTCGCCATTCTTTGTAAGTGGAAACCTTCAAAAATCAGCAGTGCATCAAATACTAATTTGCCCCACTGTATAGAATTTCACAAAATACACCTTGCTTATCCGGCCCATGAAGCACACACAAGATGAAAAGCACTTAAATAATTACTTTGTGGCGTTGATAAAAGAAACACATTTCTAAAATTTTAAATAGATCTAAACTGTGGGGAAATGCGGTCTATTAAAACGTCTGGCAATCTTTACTGGATTTTAGAAACATTAGTTTAGACAAACTATTGCTTAGCCTATTCCACTGATTCTCGAACTAGCAAATTACCAAAGGGCATTTTGGGTCGAGCGAGCGGCGCTGAGCGTATTGAGCTCCGCTCACATGCTCTGATTACGATTCAGTGTGATTTGATTTGATTTGATCTGACTCCCAGTCAAATGATTTGGTTCCATAAAGAAACAATGATATCACCACTGACTCAGTCACTGTCTCATACTATCATAGCCATGCAGAATAACACCTGTACAGGCATTATAATCTAACACTGCTCTTAAAAACATTAACAATCACTAAACTAAAACTACATTTCAACCGCTATATGAAACACATGAACTCATCTGAGATTAGTAATTATGATTGTTTTATTTACCATTACAATAATCCCTTTCCAGTTACTGCTATCATAAATGCATATTTGACTCAGAATTATTGCGCTGCTCTGTTTTGAGCGCGCTCGTCCACTCCTGACTGCAGAATGAATATAATTACATCCTAACATTTACAGATGAAAAATATACTCGTGACGTGTCAGTTATGCACTGAGGAACACAAAACGTCTCGAATGCATTAAACAGCACAAGTATATTCTGTGTTTGCGGTGCTGGATCCATATTAAGGGCTGCTTGAGAAGAAGCGTGCACAAGTTAGGTACATCGTCGTTTATAACCGCTTTAGCCCCGATTGGTTTGTCATGTTTTGGACTTTAATCTCTCTTTAATCTCTGTGCTGTTGTGATTCGTCATATTCACGCGCAGCGCTGATGAGAGAATATAGTAATTATATATAAATAAATCGTTTTTACCAATGCAACTATGTTAGAAACGATGCATCGCGATACAAATGTCAACTTGATCTGATGCACACTTATTAAACCGATGCATCGTATCGTTAACTTTTTTTGACGATGCACCGAGCGAATCGGGAATCTTCCCATCCCTAAAATATATATATATAAATTATTATAATTTTTTTCCAAAATGTTTCTAAATCTATTTGCAGACATATATATATATATAACTGTTTATATACACAAACATAAATATATATTTTTAAATTTAAAAAGTGGCCAAAAAACTGATATGTTTCAAAATACGTAAATATATTGGGTACCAATATATAATATATTTTTGGCATTTCTTTAATATTTTTATACTTTATTTTGATAAAATATTCTATCCACATTTGCATTTGGTCTAAATATAGGCCACTGTAAAATCGGAAATATATTTTCTTGCCCATTTAGAAATATATTTTGGTACGTGACGGTTGAAATTAAAATATTTAATATATGTTTATATATATATATGTATGTATTTTTTTTTAAAGTAGAGGTCCGTGTTTGCTTTGAGGCATAGCCTCAAAATGTCCTGTAGCATGATTCTATTAATAGCGCTTTTACGTACACGTTTAGCTACAGGCTTTCTGAAAATAGTCCCGTCGGAACAGAAAACGCTTTGTGGCTAAGCGTAACGGAAAAGCGTCAGGAATCCACACAGCTGTCTTCTCTCGCTCTGTTTCACGCTGAACAGGTAACTCTTTCTGCACGTCCCGTCAGAGGAAGCACACACAGACTGACGTGCTCCTGAAATAACTCTCGGGGACACTAGAGTGTGTGTTCAGAGCTGTTAGTGGTGTCACACTTACAGATGCGTGAAGGAAACTCACACGCGTTTTACTAGCTCAGCTTTCTCACTGCAAACACACCGGCTTGTCTTCTTTCCTCCTTCATAACTTCGTCTGTGTTCAGAATTGGGTCATTGTTGTTGTGAACCTTTAGAGCTTTAAGTGTTTCTTTGAAAGTTTCAGATGAAGGATGCATTAAATTGATCAAAAGTGACAGTAAAGGCATTTATCATGTTACTGTATCAAATAAATGCTGTTCTTTTGAACTTTCTATTCATCAAAGAATCCTGAAAAATAAAATGTATCACAGTTTCCACAAAAATATGAAGCAGCACAACTGTTTTCAACATTGATAATAATCAGAAATGTATCTTGAGCAGTAAATCAGTATATTATTATGATTTCTGAAGATCATGTGACACTGAAGACTGGAGAAATGATGCTGAAAATACAGCTGCGCATCACAGAAATAAATTACATTTGAACTGATATTCATATACAAAACAACAATTTAAAATTGTAGTATTTTTTTCACAATATTACTGTTTTTACAGTATTTTTGATCCAATAAATGTAGTCTTGATGAGCAGAAGAGACTCTTTCAAAACCATTCAAAAAACATTTGAAATATTTGGTAGCGAATATTATTAGATTTATTATAAATTCATTATTCATAGGATAAACATGAACAACTGGAACTAAAGAGAGAAAAGCAACTGTTTTGCTAGTTAAAACAATATTTACAAGAAAGCATGTTTAGTTTAGCAAAAAATGAATAATTTTGTATTATTATTATTATTAATTTAGTAGCACTCAGAGATATAGTTATCTAAAACTAAAAATTAATTTTGTTACTTAAAATAAATCTTAATGGAAATAAATATAACATAACACTAATTACATACAAAAACACAAAATGACTAAAACATTAGCTAAAATTAAAATGAAAAATATAAAAATAAAACTGATTTAAAATCTATAATATCTCGGTGATACTGAAATATCGTTGTGATTTCTTTTGTCATGTATTAGTTATATTAAGACATAAGGAATGGCTCAACTGTATGACTCTTTCATAACGTCGTCATTAGTTAATCAGAAACATACGTCACAGATGGAAAACAAAAAAAGCTGCAGATGGAAAACAAAATGTGTGTTTTTCAGGAGCTGAAAGTCATGGAAAATGAGAAACACTGGCCACATACAAGCCGTTGTCTTTAAATAGCACCTGTGTTTGTGCCGCGCTGTTCAGCAAATGGACAGAACCGAGCATTAGCAGTGGACTGAAACGCAGCGGCCGTGTTACTAGATGTTTCCATCTACTCATTTGCTTGTGCTTTCTCTCTTTCATAAACAGACCCGTTTGCTGCGTCAGACTCGTTCGGTAACGACTCCTTTGGAGGGAAAGGTGGCTTCGCTGATTTCTCTCAAATGTCAAAGGTATGTTCAGAAGAGAAATCTATAATAGATCAATGCAAGCTCAACTCGTTTACACTAATCGACATGCATTTGGGAAACTGAAGTTGAGATTACTCAAAATGTATTAAAGGAATGGTATACTGCATATGCATTATGCACACTATAAGCAGTATGTGAACTGTTTATATTCATGGATGATCATATGTCAAAATGTAAGTTATACAACCAGAGCACATTGCATGCATTACCGCATCCCACAATGCAATAACCCCGACCTCACTTTCCATTTCAGGTGTGATGCATGAAATATGAAATTATTTTAAGACTATTTTAGCAAGAAAGCAAGATTATTTATACAACACATTTCATGCAAAATTATAATTTAAAGTGCTTTGCATAAAAATTCTAATGTTTTTAATCATAAAATGATCACAACAGACAAAAAAATTAAAGCAAATAATAAAATTGATTAAAATTAGATGATTTAAAACCGTTAATAAACACAAATGTACCTTAAATATGTCAAATGAACTAATATGAATGCAACCGACGTGCAAAAACATGCAATTAATGCAATGTTCATATAGTAATTCCATAATTCAGTTTGAAGTGTTCATTATATTTTTTGTAGTTTCCATTCACCGCTATATAACTTAAAAAGGTCTTAAAATGTCTTAATCGCCCCTCCACAAATTAAATCGGAGCAGAACGTCTTAAATGTATAAAGTCACGGCATTAAATGTTGCATGATTTGCTAAAAATGAATATCATCCTTAGTATGTTTGTCTTGTTTGTCAGTACAAATATCTAAACATCCTTTGAGCAACATGAATTTATACTTGAGATGCAAAATGAAGATTTGAAGTCTTGTTTTTTCAGACATTGAACTGAATTAAGTGAGTTTTCTGAGCCCACTGGCAGATATTTGTTCTATTAGAGTTATAAATTCACTTCATTTTGAACGGGTTCACATAAAACAAGACTTCTTACTCTGTAATTTTGCATGTCAAGTACATTTATCTTGATTTAAAAATCTTAAGACATTTGCACCGAAGAACAAGACAAAAATATACAAAAATAATGAAGAACATTCAAACTTTAAAGTGTTGCTTATAAAACAAATTGTGTTCCTTAAGTTTTCTTCTCTCAAAAAGTCTTAAAAAATCTTAAATATACCTTCATAAAACCTGCAAAAATCCTGATCGAAGTCTTCTGATGACTTCTGCTTTTGATAACCCTGAAATTGATCTTTTTCAGTATGCAGTAAGCAGTTGGTTTTTGTGTGTGATTATTGATTATTGATTTGTGTGTGTTCTCAGAGCCGAAAGCCGACGTACCCGCTGCCTCCTCCCAAAAAACCCGGACCGCAGAGACCAGCGCCGCCTCCTTACGGTGAGAAAAGCTTGTGATTTACTGATTTAATTATCACCTTCATCTGAGAAGCATGAGCGTGTGTGTGTGTGCGTGCGTGTGACGTTTATCTCACTGGTTTTATTATGCAAATTCAATATTTATCTGCTGTAGTAATATCATTATAATATTAAGTGCGTTTGTGTTACATGCTGACGACTATAACCATATTTAAGAACTGTAATCTTTATTTTAATTGAGATCTATAGAATTTTATGACGCATGCTTGATTTATGATTATTTCTAGACTTGAGCGGAAATGTCAGCGAGATGTAAGACTAGTTATCTTTATCCAGCTATAACCAGGCCCAGAGTCATCCCTCGGCAGCAATGTTTGTAAAGCGCTTCTATTTGTGTCCTACAACATTGTTATTTGAGCCGCATAATTATATAAATCATCTTTTAGTGTTGAGAATACTCATTGGAGGAGCGTCTGGTTATACTGTACCAATGTAATTCAAATGGATTGAATTTAGTCCATGTAAATGTCATATACTGTAATATGAATTATTAATATTTTTTAAATTAGCCTTTATACCTTTCAGTTTTAATTTCAGGTTAAGTTTGACTAATTTTGTTTTGGGTTTTTGTCATTTTTATTACTTTTTAAATATATATAATTTATTTTAGTTTATTTCAAATAATTTTAGCACTTAAAAACTTTTGTTCTCAAGTTTTTAAGTAAGTTAAATGTTTCATCTAATATTTGCATTTTATTTACTTACTGAAATTGTTTAATAGTTTTAGTTGTAAAATATAATATTCAAAAAAATTTGAATTACAAAATTATAATTATTAGTTAGAGAATATATAATATCATAATAACAACAATATTACAGATGTCACATACGTCCTTGTATATCTTGGCAATTCTTTCCAGTCTGTTTAGTGCAGAGCTCTATAGACTTCTATTGTAAGCGCACGTTCTGCTGAATTATTTTCTGTGGTAAAGCCAGATTTATATTGAAACTGGAGTATCTTATAAGTAATTATTGAAGTTTTAATTATAAACACCTTCAGACTTGTACCGTCTTTCAAAACCCACATCAGATATTTTTCACCACATGCAAACAAACTCAGTAAAATGACAGATCACACAGAGTGAGTCTGATAATGGAAAGGAAACTTCCCCATTTTAACGATATGGAAGTGCATCGGTGCGTCGTGAGCTCATCATAAGACATCTGTGACGGGGAAGATAAGAGTCGCCGTGGCCTGAGATATTCAGCTGCTGCAGCGTCACGCAGAGAGGAAGAACAGACGACCGCAGGTTTATGTGTCCATACTTCACCCAAAAATGAAGATTCTGGCATTTACTCACCCTCATGTGGTTTTGAACACGTGTGTCTCACGCTGTGTTTTCCATGCAATGGAAGCATATACAGTACTTGTCAAATGTTCAGTACTCCATACGGTGTGTGTGTGTGTTTTAAAGTGTCACATGATCCTTCAGAAATCATTCTAAAATGCTGATTTACTGCCCAATTAATATTTGCGCTCAGTTATTAATAATGGTTATTATTATTAACAATGTTTAAAAGTTTTGCTGCTTAATATTTTGTGGAATTTCTTTTTTCAGGATTCTATGATGAACAGAAAGTTCAAAAGAATAGCATTTATTTGAAAATAGAAATATTTATCAATATCGTAAATGTCTATACTGTCACTTTTGATCAATTTAATGCATATTTGCTGAATAAAAGCATTATTTAAAACACACACACACACCAAACATTAAGTATATCATGATTTCTGCATAAATATTCAGCAGCACAATTGTTTTCAACACTGATAATAATCAGAAATGTTTCTTGAGCAGCAAATTAGAATGATTTTTGGCTCAATTGTAATAATATTTCACAATTTTACTGTATTTTTGAGAACATAAATGTAGCCTTGGTGAGCAGAAGAGACATTTATAAATCGTAGTGTTTTGACAAGTACTGTAGTCATGCAAATTCAGGTTGTGAATGACATTAGGTTTTTGGGGAATAATAGAGTAAATAATGGTGTTTTTCCTAGAAGAGATTGCTTTGTTTGTGTATTGGCAAGCGTGTGTGTGCCGTGTGTGCGTCTGTTGTGTGCGTGTGTGTGTGTGTGTGTGTGTGTGCGTGCGTGTGTATGCTTATGTATGTGTGTGTGTGTGTGTGTGTGTGTGTGTGCGTGTGTGTGTGTGTGTGTGTGTGTGTGTGTGTGTGTGTGTGTTTCGACCGATATGTGTTTTTCAGGGCCGATACCGATACCGATTAATACAGATCAAGTAGACCCGATAACCGATATTTTGAACCGATATACGTGTCTGGTGTAAAATGAAAATGAATGCCAAAATTAATAATAACAAGAGCTCTGACAAAAAACGTTCTTTAAATGCTTTTAAACATGTCTTTAATTCTGAAACTGTTAATAACAACAACATTAAATAAACAGAAATATTAATAATATTAATAATAACATAAGTACAGAGATCACCCAGAAGCATTCTGTAAACATTTTGTAAAACTTAAAGTAAAGCGATTTAGCGTATTGTGTGATTATTCTCAACAAAAGTTGTAATAATTGTTGTAGTTGTATTACGTATACAGTAATATATTCGCTAAACCGAACTTATATTTTGACAGGTTGCCATGAGGACCTTTTAAGTTTCTGTAGCCTATGTATATATGATATGACGATCGTTTTACTCAAATGAAACGGTCAAATGCTCATGAAGTGACTCCAGCAGTTCTGGGGATGTTCATGTATTGATGTCCTCATTTAGTGAGCGGCAGACGCTGAAGTCATTGAAAATGCTTCAGTATGTGTGTGTGCAGTAAATGAAACCGCACGTCTGTGTCATTCATTAACAGAGATGCAGAACATGCAGGATTCATATTTAAATAGTGTTTTGCGACAATATTTATAGATACTAGTCCATAGCGTGAGTTGATTTAAGTGTACTTACCTACTTTGATTAATTCATCCAATATTGACACATTCCATGACATTCACTTATTAAATTCCATTATATGACTGCATTTGCTGAATAAAAGCATTTTCAGCACATCATGGTTATATTGAGGTGTTTTGCAACTTCAGCAACGTCTGCTGCTGCTTTACCTTTGAGAGATAACTGATGCGTGATCACTGAGGCAGCTCCAGTTAGCATGTGCTCTCGGTGTGAGACTGCCTTCAGTTTTCCGCTTGATTGGTGACTCGTGACTCTCTACATATCAGATGAGCGGTGGAGATTGCTCTCAGAGATTGAGAGATCGCTTCACTCTCACAGAGTGTTGAGCTAAGACAGGCTGCATCGAGCCAAATTCAGTGCATTTAAACATTAAATAGTTTCACCTGTATTATTTATTCACCAATAAATAATGTCACCTGTAAATAGTATGTTTGTTTGCATAAAAAAAAAAAGATCGCCAAATCTGTTTTAAAATGGCCGATATCGATAATCGGTAAAATGCTTAATATCGGCGCCGATAATCGGCCAGGCCGATGTCGGTCCCTAGTGTGTGTGTGAGAGTGTGTGTGTGTGCGTGTGTATGCTTATGTATATGTATGTGTATGTGTGTGTGTGTGTGTGTGTGTGTGTGTGTGTGTGTGTGTGCGGCGTGCGTGCGTGTGTGTGTGTGTGGCGTGTGTGTGTGTGTGTGTCTGTGTGTGTGTGTGTGTGTGTGTGTGTGTGTGTGTGTGTGTGTGTGTGTGTGTGTGTGTGCGTGCGTGTGTGTGTGTGTATGTGTATAGATTTTGTGGCAGAGCACTTTACAATAAGGTTGCATTTGTTAAAATTAGTTAACTACAGAATTTTAAGAAACTTACAATAGAAAAATACTTCTAAAGCATTTGTTAATCTTACTCTATTTTCTGTTTTCATTTTACATTTTAATATATTACACTTCATTTATTGAGATTAGCCATTTCTATATATAATTTTTTTTATTTTAAAATTATATTAAATAATTATGTATTATTAACAATATGGATATATAATTAAATACATAATTTTACAAAATCACATTACAGTAAGTAGATATATAATGAGTTATATACATAATATTTTATTATAAATCAACATAGAGCATGAAAAATGTATATAATGCAATTACATTTTTACATGTACATTTATGAAAATATATACTATAAAACAAAACAATTAAATTACAATAATAATGACAAAAATTAGTTTCATTGCATATTTCTTGTCACGATCATTAGATCATCACAGTAATGCAATTTTTTAAACTGTATAAAAAATTATGAATTGTTCATAAAAAAATAATAATGTATAAGTACGCTTAATAATATGTATATATAATTAAAATGAATGAATTATAAATTATTCAAATATATATAATTATTAATTATAAATAGATTTACTATACAGTATATATCGCGTAATGGGAGTGAATAGACTTATTAATTGTTTAATTCATTATTAATTAGCTAATTATTAGAATTAGTCTGTGTTCATACTGGGCCAAATACAATTATTTGTTTATAAACAGCTGGGTAGTTGACATTTTGTGACTATATAAACAAATAAGACTAATTCTAATATAGATTCATACTTCTTTATAGTATGTATTTTCCGTGAGTCGATGTACTTCTAGTGGTTGTATAATTCATTGTCTGTGTGCATGTTTCAGGCTCAAATACATGTTCAGAGATACTCATGAGTTTGTTCTTCACATTGAGCTCACCTCTTACCCCAGCATCTGCATTCAGTGCGTTTACGTTAGGACTCTTCCGGCGCGTAACCTTCAGTTCACAGCGAGGTGTTTACACTACTAATTCTCTCTTGTGTTTGCTGCAGGGGGTTGTTTATTACTATAACAGGCACAGAGAGGGCATGGGTGGGGCTGGTGGTTTCACTACTATCTCCGAGTTAAGAAAGAAAAAAGCCCTTCCTCTCCATGGCACACGAGGCCTGTGTAGTGGTGTGAGAGATATAGAGAAGTGAGTTCCTCTAAAGTTCGCGGTTCACACCCTTAAACTGAGCACCAGTGTTCCCACGGCTGGCTAAATATGTTTATGCCAGGTTCTCACACTCCTCTGGTGCAAATGCTGTACGTTTCTGATCTCTATGATCCTTTGTGGCTTGTCTTATGTGATTGCACTCTGAATGATCCTGAGCACTTCATACAGAATAATATTAATGGTGCAGATTTCACAAATAAATGTTACTATCATTCCTTTGTAAGCCACTTTAATGCTTTTCTTTTTCATGTGAATCTCATGAAAATAAATAGGTCATATTTTATCCCAAAGTTTAATTTTAATTCTTCCTAATTTTATCGTCATTTTATCGTCATTTAAGCTACTTAACACGTTTTACCCCTAAATTAATATATATATATATTTACTATCACCAGCTTACTTTTAAGTTTATTTTTTGTGTGTGTTTTGTTTGTTTCTGTTGTTGTTTTGGCAATTATTATCAAAAGCGATCATGATTACTGTAATCCAGCATTTACTGTACTGTAATACAATAATATGTAAAGTGTTTAAAACATACTTTATTTCAAATTTAGTACAAAACAAAATGTTTTAATTGCATTGAGTTTAATTGCTATGAAATCACAGGCCCATATTTATGTATATTTATATCTGTCTGTCTATACATACACACATTAGATCATCATATTCATTGTTTTAATTAAAAATCATAAAAACATTACAACAGGTATTTTGCATTTAGAATTTATATAATACAATTAATCATTATATTATATTTTTTAATTTGAATTAATTTCACAATGATAATTTTACAAATAAAATAATATATAAAATACAAATATTGAATTACAGTAATGAGTTTAAATGCATATTTCTTAATTGTCTTCTTAATTCTTAACACTATCATTAGATCATCACAGTCATACAATATATATATATATTTAATCTACATAAAGTATTACAACAGGTATTTTACAATTCACAATGACATTTTTGGATTTAAGTTTACTATACAATTATGATTCAATTTGAATATTGAATCATATTTCATAACAGTAATGCATTTAATTGCACACATATGTTTGCTGCTTGTTCTTGACAGGTTTTGTGAGGTTCACCTCATATCGAGCTCATTTAAAGCTCGTTGGTTGTTACAGTGGCTTGTGGTTGGTGTTGGTAGTTTTTAAAGGTTTGTGAATTATGCTCATAATTTGAAGAAATGAAACTTATGCAGTGGTGTTGGTGAATATGGGCCTGTTTTTACATCCTCAATCTAATCTTATAGATGTCCATCTAAAGTGCTCGTTTAATCTGAGATAATTAAACGTCTGTTGTTAAATGTAGGCATTATAGTGACTTCTAAGATGCCTCATTTTGTCCAAATTGTAAGGCAGCGTCGCATGGGTGCTTTGTGGAGAAAACAATCCCAGAATGCATTGCAGTGAAAGAGAAATGTTGATTATGAACATATTTTTATTATATATTATAAATATTTTTGTATTTATATAATTCAGTATTATTTATTTTAAATACACTTATTTCATGCAATAGCAAATATAAGCCACACAAATGTAATATAAGCAATAATGCACTGTTTTACTCAATATTTGGGTTTGTGCATGTTATGAAATATAGTTTGGAGCGGCTGAATTCCTGTAGACCTTTACATTTTGGTTTCTTCAGTTTTCTTGATTGCTGTCACTTCTTTCTTCCACACATTATAAGGTTGTTCTGCATCTAGAAGCCTTTTAATCAATTTGTGAAGGTCTTGTTCATCCAGGTTATTACAGAATTGGACAAAAGCAATTATTATAGATGTGTTGTCTTCATTAGTCTGATCTGTCCTGCTGATAAATACCCATAATATTAAACAACAGCAATAATAAATAGCCAATTATCACTCTTGTTAGTCCTTAAATGTTATGTTCAAATGATGTGAGATGCACGGTTACTCTATTAAGAGATCAGAGTAATAAAGTGCAGCTGCTTTTGACTGAATTCTACAGCACTTGTCATGATTTGAATGATCTTTTCCTGCACCTGAACTGTTCTGTCGGTGTTTGGGTGTCATCTTTGGTTTCTTTGACACTTTCAGGGAAGAATAGCAGTTCTGGGGTTCATAGTCAAGGGTTTGGTGCTCCAGCCGATCGAAAGACACACACGGACAGAGGACCTGTCTCCTCGTCCTCAGCGTTACGGTCTGCGGTTAACCCGTCCTCAGCGTTTAGAGCTGTAAGTCCAGTGTCATGCCGTCTGATCGTCTCCGTCAAGCTTGTTTCTGCTGCTGCTCCCGCTTTATCCCAACATTTGCCTTCCTACGCTGCCGTTTTGCCCGTTTGTAATGTCCTGCGCGCATGCTAATGCAAGAATCATGCCTCGCTTTGTAACGAAAAATAACATTTGCTAAAAATGTCCTCACCCATCCAAGATATGGATGAGTTTTTCTTCATCAGATTTGGAGAAATGTTTCACTGCATCAGTGTCTCAGCAATGGATGCGCTGCAGTGAATGGGTGCCGTCAGAATGAGAGTCTGATAAAAACATCACAGTAATCCACACCACTCCAGTCCATCAGTTAACATCTTTAGAAGTGAAAAGCTGTGTGTTTATAAGAAACAAATCCATCATTAAGACGTTTTAACTTCAAACCGTTGCTTCCAGCTAAAATATGAGTCCTCTATTCATAATATTGTGAAAAAGTGCGCTGGTCTGAATCAGGAGAACAATCTGCACAGATCAAACTCCATTTACAAGCTAAAACAGTTCTACGTTTTGATGTGAGGTGCAACAGAAGATGGACTTTTTCACTGGAGGAAGCATTATTATGGATTATAGACTTTATATATATATGGATTATAGCAATGGTTTGAAGTTAAAACGTCTTAATGACGGATTTGTTTCTTATAAACACACAGCTTTTCACTTCTAAAGACATATTAACTGATGGACTGGAGTGGTGTGGATTACTGTGATGTTTTTATCAGACTCTCATTCTGACGGCACCCATTCACTGCAGAGCATCCATTGACTGAGACAGTGATGCAGAGACACATTTCTCCAAATCTGATGAAGAAACAAACTCACATCTTGGATGGCCCGAGGTTGAGAACATTTTCAGCAAATGTTCAATTTTGGGTGAACTACTCCTTAAAGGAGAGACTTCTTAATTTATTCATTATGTATTCACCCTCTTGTTGTTTTAAAGTAGTCCATACAGCTTGTGCACTATAAGTCTTCGCTATCAAATGCCTTCAGAACACACTTTTATGGTGCTTTGGAGTGACATGAAACAAAGCATTGGTCTGTGGTTGAAGGGTTTAAGAACTGATGATGCAGCTGAACAGAAGCAACAAGAGGAAGTTCTGTTGTGGACTATAACACTATAACAACCAACACTGGACTCATGAACAGACGGGTCATTCTTAGACTCGGCTAATATTTATGACCCTCAGACTTTAACAAAATGTAAAAAGCTTTTCAAGTTTGTGGAGCAATATAGTTTTGATTTTCATTAAAATGATGATGCACAAATTCTGCAGAGGAAACATTTGATTATTGACATACAGTAATCTGATTAGAATCAGTTTAACGAGCTTTAAGTTTTAACAAGCGTCCTTCGTAATCATTTTCACATAACTTCTGTTTCATCCGTAACAGGGTTGAAGATAAAAACATGTTTATTTGTCTTCCCCCGACAGCTGTTTATTGTTTTAGACATAAATCTCGCTAACATTTATGCTTTGAACAGGATATAACAATTTGCTAATAAGGCACAAAAATAAATGTAATTCCAGATACATTTTCTAAAAGCATTATTTTGTTTTAAGGATGTCTAAATGTTTTTAACAAGTAAAAACTGCTTTTCACTGGTTTCTGCAACAAGTTTAACACCATCTTTCCTGTGCAACATTATTTTCTTTGACTCACTCAAAGATTTCATAATTCAGAAAACAGCATATGAAAATGAGTTTGCAGGTTTGACACCATTATCATGACTCTCGTGGTAAGAATAATACATTAGGATCATTTTAAATGGCCTTTCATATTCCTAAAGCCCACTAAAGTGACCTTACAAACTCCTCATAACAATATGACCTCAGAATGACTCTTTGGTCTAGAAAAGTGAGAAGCTTTTACCAAAACACTTCCTGTTTTCTGACTCAAAGTGGCAACTGGTTTCACCACAGTGTCACAGTTACGTTGACATTGTTTTTGCTCATTTGTATATATATATATTTTTAAATAATATGCTTTTAGAATCAATACAGTGCCTTGCAAAAGTATTCATACCCTTAATTTTTTCACATTGTTGCTGGGTTATGTTAAACTGCTTTAAATTACTTTCCCCCCCCCACATCAATCTACAATACACCATATTGACAAAGCAAAAACAGAATTGTCACAACTAAATTTATTAAAAATAAACAACTCAAATAAGTACATTGCATAAGTATTCATACCCTTAACTAAATATTACAGTCTCAAGTCTTTGTTTGTTTGACGTGACAAGCTTTGTTCATCAACATTTGGCCATTATCCTCCATTCTTCATCTCACCTCTTCACCTCTCACGCTCTGTCAGGTTGGATGGGGCAGACGCACATTTTCAGGTTTCTCCAGAAATATCAAGCTCAGTCCCTGCTGCTGAAAAACACAGCATGAGCTGATACCTGCACACTTTCCTTTTGGGATGGTGCTCTGCAGGTGATGAGCTGAACTGGTTTCCTTCAAACGTGATGCTTGGAATTGAGGTTCATCAGACCAGATAATAATATATCATAGTCTGAGGGTCCTTTAGGTGCTTTTTAGTAAATTCCAAGTGTGTTTTCCTTGGTCTTCACTGGGGAGAGGATTGAGTTTGGCCATAAAGCCCAGATCGGTGCAGTGTTGCAGTGATATTTGTCCTTCTGTAGACATCCACATATGATCATGGAGCTCTACTAAAGTGACCATCGGGTTCTTGGTCACGACTCTAACCAAAGCCCTTCTCCATCAGTTGCTCAGTTTTGCCAGCTCTAGGAAGAGTCCTGGTTGTTTCAAACATCTTTCATTAAGGCTAACACAGACTGCATGCTTCTGTGACCCTTCAATGAAGCAGAATTAGTTTCTGAACTCTTCCCCAGATGTGTGTCTTGACTCAAACCTGTTTCTGAGCTCTACATGCAGTTCTTTTGACCCCAGGGCTTGGTTTTTGCTCTGATGTTCATTATCAGCTGTTGGACCTTTTATTAAGATGTGTGTGCCTTTCCAAATCATACCTATTCAATTGAATTTACCACCGTTACCTTCACTCAAAGTCTAGTAACACCTACAAGCAATATGAATTTCAACTGTCCCTGATAAGGGTATGAATACTTATGCAATGGAATCATGTAAGTTCTTTATTTGTAATAAATGTGCAAATATGTTTATACATTTTTATTTAATTTTTTGCTTTACCATTATAGTGTATGGAGTGTAGATTGATGTGGGGAAAAAGTTATTTAAAGTAGTTTAACATAAGGCAACAACATAAAACATTATATAAATTAAGGGGTATGAATACTTTCCCAAGGCACTGTATATGAAATCACTCTCAGTGGAGTTAGGCATATTTGCTAGAGAAGATACCGAGTTGTATTAATTGTGTAAGTATCAATGCTAAATTGTTTTGCACAACTTTATTAGATGATATCAGGAGTAAACAGTTAAGTAGAATTGAACTTTAGTAGATATACATCTATAATTCAGGTCAAATCCAGGTCAGCACGGCCACAAGTGACTCGTCTGACCTGAATGCACCCTGTGGTGCATGGCGCTTGTGTGCTGTGCTGATGCAGTTTGCATGTTGCATGAGGCTTTGTTGTTGTGTATGCCGTGCTTCGTGTGTCTGCAGAGCTGTGCTGTAATTTGTCTTTCTTCCAGGCACCGAACACATGAAGGTAAGGTGAAACATGGGTCTGCCGACCACATCTGAGCTGTTTCATGTGTTTGTGTCAACCATAAAACACCTACTCCACCCTACGTGCACACAAATCCCTTCACAAATCACTCTGAGAAATCAGACCGTGTATTGAGGCTCTTTCAAACAGCAGCAGCAAATGTAAGACCAGCCGACCAACCGCAGTGAGAAAAGAGCCAGCGTACAGTTCACGTAGTGCTTTGAAGATTGCTACAATAAAGCTTTAGAAAATATAGAATCTGTTTTATTGTATGAAGCATTGAAATTGTCCTTAAAATGTCTGAATGCAGTTGCATTAGATGCATTTATCTTAATGTAAAATAGCACATATTTCAAGCCAAAGTCATAAAAAGAATGCTAAAAAAAAAGGGTTTTAACTAAATGTATTGTTTATTATAATAGTATCAACTTTTGATTATAATTAAATTATGAACTTTTGATTATGCATGTTTTGCATCCTTCTTTACATTGAAGGATCTAATGCAAACACATTCAGATACATTATGTGTGATTTCTTATAGATCTCATTAACAGAATTAGTTGATGATGATTTACCATCATTCACTGTGTGTTTGGTCACTGGTGACTTACATTTGATGGAAACCAAACGCTTCACAACTTTGGTTGTTTTCTTGGCTGTCAATCACTGGTTGCACAGCAGATGATGTAAATGATTCTCAGTGTGATTTTGACCAATGAACAAAGAAAGAAAATCACGTCAGATTAGATGCTACTGTATACAATTTGCTGGGCGATTATATTAAATAGCCAAGTTATAATTATGATGCTTTTATTGGTGGTATAAATTTAAGCAGCATCATGAATATCGAGATCGACAAGGCCGGTAGATGCTAATGTATATGTTTTGATATATATCAGGCAGCCCTACAGTGATGCATTCTGCTGTGTGATGAACAGTAGTTTCTGTAATGACTGTTGTTTTCTGGTTCAGCTCGGAAGTGAGGCGCAGCAGCTGGAGTGGGCGAAGCGTGAGAGTCAGAGAGAGGAGGCGGAGCGAAACCGGAGGCTCCGCCTACAGGAGCAGAAGGACCTGGAACTGGCTCTGGCTCTCAGTCGAGCCCAAATGCCCAGAACGTGAAGCTTCGGTCCTTCAGCGGGACTCACCTAAAACATTCAGATGAAGCTTTTGCCCCAAGCACACGCTCTTCCTGAAGATCTCTCAGGTTTGCTGTAGCGATCACTGAAGCAATGAAGTACAACAAAACCAAAGGTCAAAGTTACAGATTCACTTCACACATGTGCTCATGAACTGCACAAAACGCTCAAACGCTATATTATATACAGCTTCACCAAATACTGTAGGACTCATATAAGTGAGATCTTTTATTAATGCACAGAACTCTCATAATAAATATCAACCCATATCTACGGCCAGTGTCGGTTTTGCGAAGCCAGAAGTGCTTTATATCTCAGTGTCCTTAGTTTGAGTATGATCAGCTTCAGACCTAAACCAGGCGTTTGGTTTAATACGAGGGATGAATTACTAAATGCATGACATTTTCCACCCGGTCCACTTTATGATCATATATGATGTCTGTATTTACATATAAACCTGCATAATCAATGCATTCCTGACAGTGAAGAACAAATCCCCTCCTGATACGGTTTCATTAGATGATGTAATAATGACTCTTTAAATCTCGATGCGATCCTCACTCAAACCCGCTCTCCTGAAGGAGCTCTGCACACTTTCATCTGGTTCGAACCCTTTTCTTCAAGTATACTTTCCCTTGACGTGAAGCCTTATATTGTATATTGAGCTTGTTCTTATTATGTATCGATGTATTTATTGCTTCTGTGATACTTAACACTAAAATCAGCAGGTTATGAATTATTATATGTTAGAGAAGGAAACTCTGGTGTGTGTATATGGGTTTGATTTTCTCTTTTATCATTTTGAAGATTATACTGAGCTTCCGTGTTTTTATGTGTTTTGTTTTTTTGGTAGAAACAGGTTCAAAATGATTTTACAATGTGCTGCTTTTCAAAGTTTTAATAAATGTCAAACTTATTTATCTGAATGCACTATAATGTTTTTTATGAAGAATATATTGCAGCCATTTCATCCCAAAATCAAAGGATTTTTTTTTCAATTAATTATGTTTAAAAGGTAAAATATTTGAAAGAAAGGGCTATCATATATAATTCTATTATTTCTATTTATTTAGTGAAATATGACCTGGACCTCGTTTAGGACATTTATACACTAATAATATTTTAGTGGTATTTATAAAATGATTCATATATTTAATTTATTATTTATATATATTTTAGATGTTTAATTCATTTAAATTTGAAAGAAAATAAACCTTTATGGTAATTACTTTTATATTGAATTTGAGATATTTAAATAAACATTAGATATTAATGCATTTGGCAGATGATTTTGTCCAAAGCAACCGTTTATCAGTTCATGTATTTACTGGAAATTGAACCCATGACCTTGGTGTTGCAAGATCCACATGATCCGGTCTGCATTCATGCAACTTTGAATTGAAAGACAAATATGAAATAAAGAAGCTGCGGTTTAGGTTAATAGTGAGTTTCTGCCATCAGTTGCACCTGCAACACTTCATATCTGCTCCTGTTGATGTTAGCAGCATCTCTACACTGACTTTACCCGTTTCTACTCCTGCAGTATGCTGTATGTGTTGTACTTGTCCAGTTATGCGGCACTAATGATGGACGAGCGTCCTGAACATCGTGACGTTCGGCATCAATGAGCGACTTTGTGCTTCTATCAGACGTTTGTCTTTTGCAAATGCTCTGTGAAGGGCTTCAGCAAATTGCTGTTTTTTCTGGATCCGTCGAGTAACACAAGCTTAAAGAATGAAGCTCGAGCTCGAGGAAAGATTGAGATCTAAGTGTGAAAATAATTTAACAGCTGCATGAATTTCTGCTCCGGTATGTTAATTACCCCCATTTGGAATAACAGGAAATTCCTCGGTGAGTTTTATTTACTGAAGACCGCTGAAAGAGCTGATCTTAAGATGGACAAATGAGACGGGCTCAGGTGACAGAAACACGAGGCTCCGGCTCCTTCCTCGTTTGTGTTTTTCTTAACCGTCCACACGTGCGCTTCGTTTAGAGGCCTTGCCAGACATTCTGGTCTAGTCTTTGGTTTTAAATCATGGGGTGAGGATTACTGACCAGCACGGATGTGTTCAGAACAGCAGCGCACTATATTACATATAAGTGCCGTTTGGAGTATGAATACTGTGCATATAGTGTAAAGCCATGCGCTTGATATTTGACCTTTCATTGACATCTTTATATATCTTTCATATGGAAGTCGTTTCCACCATGTGTGACTTTTATCTTCTTTTTCATTTTTATTATCTTTTTAATATTTATCTCATTATATATGAATTCCGAGTTTATATATATCTGACAATTTTCATTCTCACAATATCTATTCTTGGTTTATATCTTACAATTCTGACTAATTCAGTATTTTTTCTTGCATTTATGACTTTATTTCTCACAATCCTTAATTTTTTCCTCAGTTACTACTTTTTTTCTTACATTTCTGAGTTTATATCGTATAATTCTCACTTTTTTCTATCAATTCTGAATGTTTTCTCTCAATGCTGACCTCTTTTCTCCCAATTCTAGATTAATATCCTGCAATTCTGACTTTAGTCTTTCGGTTTATATCGAATTGTTCTTGCAATTCTGACTTTTCTTTCAATTTTCTTGCAATTTGAATGTTTCTGTGTATATATCATGCAATTCTGATTTTATATCTCATTTCTGACTTTTCTCACTGCAATCTTGCTGTGATTTGTTGTCTTGAAATTATGATTTAAAATATTGAGATATAAACTCGAATTTTTTTCGCCTTTTTACATTTTTTTAAATGCATTTATTTAAAATAAATCCCTTGGTGGAAACAAATTTACATATTTTCATAATCAGAATGCCAAAAATAGAGATAATTGCACATGAAATTTGATTAAATAATGTAACATCACTGTATTTATTTGCATGATAACATCTAGTACTTTGAATTAATATTCATTATTTAGTTTCAAGATTTGTTTAATCGTCACATACACAATTATACAGAATATGAATATTCATAATTTCGTCTGAAACGTGTCCGTGCATGTTGTGGGTAAACCAGTCGTCAGTATTCTCATCTCTAATAGACTAGTTCTTGACTGTATCCACGTGCATCTGTATTTCTGCTTTGAAAGCTGCTGAATTGCAGTAATCACAGTAAACACAGCTCTTTATATTTGCTTTGAATGGAAAAGAGAAGCTCGTGTTTTCTGTTCATGTCAGGTTGGTAGTAAAAGTTACTATCATCAGCACACAAAAGAGAAATGAGATTTCTGCTTCACTTCACCGAGCTGCTAATAATAGTCAGGATCATATTTCTTCTTTTTGTCTCAAATTTGCATGAAAGGGAACTCTAGTGCTGTTTTCACACATTATTCACAAATGCAGAACTAGTTCAACTCTTGGAAAACAAGCAGAGCTGAAAGCTTTATTTAGACACGTTTGACATTCAAATATAAATCATAGTTTTATATAGAATTGATTAATATGTTTGAATTATATATTTACATTTTTGTATTATAAATATTGTTTTATTTTTATGTATATTAAGTATGCACATGTGTACAATTCCTATATAAATATATATACATATATAAATATATATACAATTTTAATTTATAATTTTTATAATGATGAACTGGGGCGTATCTAAAACATTTATCTACATTTTTCTGTTTTATATTATATATATATATATTTTTTTATCTCAGAATGTTTTTCTAGTCTTTCTGACCCAACACAAAATGAGCCGATGCTTAAATATTTGTATAAAATCTGCAGATTTGGGATTTAATCTTCCATGTTGGGCACCTGGAGTCTCTTTGATGTCCGTGTGTTTTCTGCGTCTCTGGAGTCTGGGATCTTCAGCCGAGAGCCGAGCGCCCCTCCGTCCAGACGGATCTAAATTCTCTCTCTGTAATTATGTAAATGTAGTGTTTGTATTTATAGGCAGAAGCCACAGGCTGCTGGCCTCAACCTGACGCAGCTGGAAAGCATCTTGGTCTAAACTATAATACCGAGCTTGAGTGGGGGTTCAAGAATAGCACTCGTGCGACGTCCCTCGCTCGCCATAAACTTCTCCGGTTTCTGGGGACTTCGTTTTCCAGTGGCTTCAAAGGAGCCCGTAATAAGAGACTAGCAACCGACATCCCATAGGTCAGACCCAACGTGACAGGCAATGACAAGAGACCCGATGGATATATATTCAAATTTAGTTTAATATTTACAATAAATACAGTACTTACAATATAAAATGTATGTACACAATCTAATAAATCCTAGGACCTCAAGCCCTAGTGCAACGAGGCACAATACCACTCAATGTGCATCAAGATACAAGACGTTTAAAGAAATGCAAACACATAGCTCGGTTTTGTTGCATAGTAGGAAGGCAGTTTCAAGAGCAAAACATTGTCGTCGTGCATTTTACACTTGTACATCAGAAAACTGGAGGTTTGCTAGTCGTCAGGCTTTGCACTCTTCGTGGCTTCGGAAAGGCACCGTTAAACATACAGGCTGTCTCCCGATCGGACACAGATTCACAGGACCAGCCCTTCAGGACACAGATTACCCATAAAAGGCTTCAAAAAGAGCTCAATCTATGTAGTACCAGCTACTTGTTACAAAAGTACACTCTTAAAAATAAAGCTTCTTTGTTTGGCATCAACAGTTCCATAAAGAACCGTCAACGTCGATGGAATCTTTAAAGGGGAAAACGTTACTTCACTGAATACTTCTTTGGGAACTAAAAATGGTTCTTTTGGAAACTTTATTTAATTTTTTTTAAAGGTTCTTTATTGGAACCGATGGTTCTTTAGATTAATAGAATGTTCTTTTAAAAACTGATCATTGAAAGGTTCCAAATTTTTGTCCTTTTTAACAGTGAATGTTCTTTAGATGTTCTTCAGATTATATTTTAGGACACTGAAAGGTTCTTTGGGAACCTTTATTTTTAAGAGTGTATGATGATGATATCATTCTTAATCAACAATATGCTTTGTCATTAAATAAGGCAGTTATGTGGTTGTGGATCCAGTCCTCACAGGTGTCTCTTCATATGCAGCGCCAGGTGGTCGGAGCGGGAGAAGGCGCGTTCACACATGTGGCACTGGAACGGCCGATGGCCGGTGTGTTTACGGAAATGACGCGTCAGCTCGTCGGAGCGGGCGAATTTCCATCCGCATCCCTCCCAGTTGCAGTGGTACGGTTTTTCACCTGGTGATGCAAAGCGATGGGATTAGTTTTACTTGTTTTAAAACACAAATGCATGTTAAAGACAAACTCAAAAAGCACTCTTACCGGTGTGGGTTCGGTGATGCGCCTTCAGATGCGAGCTCTTGGTGTAGGTCTTGCCGCAGCCGGCATAGGTGCAGGTGTGCGACGCAGTGCGCTTCCTCGGCCAGGTGCGTCGCCCTCGCTTGGGTTTGGACTCCATTAGATCCAGCGGGGAGGACGGAGGAGTCAGAAGAGCCCGTTGCATGTTGGGTTGCATGCCCATGGCGTCCTCGAACATGCCAAACTGGTGCGGCGCCGTGTAGGGGATCTGCATTTGAGCATAAGCCGGAGGTGAGTGATGGAAAGCCTGCGGAAATGCGGTCTGGCGCAGGTGGGAGTCATCCGGACTCAACGGAGGCGTCATGTTCCCCGTGGCCTGTGGCGAAACGGCCAGTCTGGGTTGCTCGAAAGACATCATGCATGAAACGTTGCCCTCTTGTTTGATTTTTTGGCAGCTTTGCGGCACCATGCCCATCACCGGCCCATAACCGTCCATTGGTGGCTCGATTTTAATATCAACAAAGTCCTGTCTGGGGAACGAGTTGATGACAAATCTTCCCTGAATGGTGCCGTTGTAGGTGTTGTCCATGTCGGATCTCAGAAGCTCGGCCATCAGGCTGTTGGAGTACGGTGGAGGAGGAGCGGTGCATTGCTCTGGAGGCACATACGCTCCGGTCGAGTACATGCCGCATGGCTCCGCGTGTGAGACGAACTCGGCTCCCGCCTCTAGAGGTCCTGTCGTGTTGGCCAGGATAAACTCCAGGTCCAAATAATTACTCAGATCCTCGTCATCCTTACAGCCACGACAAGTGTCCATGTGATGTGCCACGTTGAGCAGAGGGCAGCCGCCGCTCAGTGGTTTGTCCTCCTCACATTTCCACCTCTGCAACAAAGGTGCTTAGAATTAAAACACTGTCAGATGCTTTTGCAGGACTCATTTTGAAAGCATTTCATGACTTAAGATGAATTTGAGATGCGTCTGTACTTTTGACATCTACAGTTTACTGCGATTGTCACCTCAACATTTCAAACCAACAAATGAGAGTTTAAAAATCACAAGAAAACATGCACAAATTGATAAAAACCCTTTAAAAAAATTATATATTTATCTTTTTAAAAAGTATATTACATAGGCATGAATAGCTATACGTAAATATATCTGTATCTTGTTTCATATACTGAGATATATATGAAATAACATACAACAAAAATTGGCATTTGATGTCTGTGCTCGCTTTCACGTGTATCTTCAGTATATATTGTATCTAGTGCAAACACGTGGAAAACTAAAATATTTGCTTAGATTTTTTTTTCGTCGTTTTAACCACTTTTGAGGTTTGGTGTCACGCATTGCCCAAAGTTCCCTTAATTCGCCCTAGTTTCATCATTTAACGAGTGCAAAAAAAGGTCAAATACTTACATCCTCCCAAAGTTTCTCTCTCTGGTTTGCAAACGTTGAAATCGAAGGCAAAAGGCAAGGTAAAGCCATTTCCAAGATGCGTGCTGCGTTGTAATATTCTTCTGTCTTGTTGCACTTGCTCCCGAGCAGATGTCAAACTGCGCTGCGCTTTTCTCTCGAGTGAACTTCCAGAGTCATGAACAAAGTGTGTCTGGCAGGAGCGCCTCCAACCTGATAAATACGTCTCCTGTGAGCGGAGGAAACCGCGTTCAGAGTTCCCAAATATAGTCGGTATATAAGGCACCGTGCGCTCTCTTCACAGGTCCACAGTCTCTCAGCGCTGGACGGCGCGCTCCGGCGTATTTAAGCGCGTGATGTGATGACGCGCGCTCCCCTCCCCTCGCGGGGGCGCGGCGGAGAGGAGGCGGTCACTACAGTCATCTGTATAGTACACACACTCAACACTGTTACCAAGGCGTTTCAACAAAAGCTCGAATTGATCCAAGCGTAATTCCAGTCTCCGAGCAGCCTACATTCACCCATGCGTAATTTAGTCTCCAAATATACGCGCTTTCCAAGGAAAGCAAGTGACTGCACAATGAGGTTACATTTAGAGAAGTCAAATAAAGTTGTTTTGCATGCTGATCTGGCAATTTACTGTACAATAGATTAGTAGGTGATCCAAAAGTCAACTACTTGTCCCTGTCATTACATATACATAGACTTAGGTGGGATGCTATAAAAGGTAAATGAGGTGCACTAGATTACACACGTGTCATTTATCGCAAAGAAAGCCGTTTCGAGCTAAACTTTTGATGAAAAGAAGTGGGCATGCTTTGAAAACAAATGTAGTTTAAACCCGAAGACAGTCAGTATTGTGTTAGTTTGTGATTAGTGGATGATACGACAGTTTAATGTGATTCTCTCCACCTGTGGTTCCTCTGCTGTGCACTTGACTTCATACTTCTACTAAAAACCACCAAACACACTGAGCAAAGATTAGTTCGCCTTGACCTCAGATAATGCTTGTCTGATCATTTTGTGGGGCTTTAAATCCAAAGGTGCAGTTATCTACATATTAACACTTCAAAAACACCTGTCAGTCAATCAATGCCTGAACGGGCTTATACGCAAACACACATTCTTGTCACGTGACAAGAAAAGCAGAAAACACACGGCTGTGTCTGTAAATATTTTACATTGTGAGCTGTTTATGAAAATGCTCGTTCAGGTAGAATAGCAATATAGGTGTGTGTGTGTGTGTGTGTGCGTGCGTGCGTGCGTGTGATATAGAAATGCATGGTCAACATTTTACCCTTGAACATTTTGAATGAAAAACTCGAAAACAAACAAACAATAAATAACGTGCACTCAAGAAATTATTTTACTTTTTGTAAAAAAAAAAAAGGCCCTATTTTTTCTCCCTCAAACAACGCGTTTTCAAACTCTAGGCCTACAGATTTGATATTTTGAATACCTCGTGTATTTTTCCTCTCAGGTATTGTGACTGACGCAGCACGATACGTGGAGCTGTACCGTGTTTCCTGCAGTAAGGGGTTTCACTGAGACCTGTGCTTTGAGGAACGCATGTAAAGCGTGATTAATGTGAAAGCGACGCTTTATCATGATGATTGTGCGCGCGCAGCGGGTTTGTCTAAACGCGGACAGCAGGCGCCAGTCTCACCTGAGCTGCTGACTCGCTCCTCTCAGATCTTCGCCTTACTTCTCGCCTCATTCAGGTGCAAATGGAGGGGGATTAAACGACTGGAATGCTGATGGTTGGTGGGAATTATTGGCTTTGCTTTAGCAGCCATTAGTGTTGTTAATGATGTCCTGAGGACGCGACGCGACGCGTCAGACTGTTTGCGCTACAGCACGTCTTTATTAAAGAAACTGACAGGAAAAGAACTGGATAGGTCACTTAGTCTACCTCTGAAAATACGCAGTTGGTTCATGAACTTTGCACTTTGGTTCCCATGTGCTGTCGTATCATAGTGCATTGATATTCACCGTGGTACTGGATGACTAAATATTTGATATTTACATGCTACGAGATTTTAATTATTTACAACCTTAACATTATCTATTAGGATAATACTATGGTATTATACAAGACAGGCCTACAATGGTATTTACATGTTAGTGTCCAAAACTATTATCAAAAACACGTTTTTAAACACGTTTTAAAACATAGTATGATTTCAGTATTTTTATGATACATATCCAAATTTACATGGTGTTCCTGAGGTAAACATAAAATCACTGTTCTGCCATGGTGTTGTGTTGATAAAGTGTTGTATTGTAAACATGGCAATGCCTTTTTGGATATTTAGTTGTAAGTGGTACTTTTTTGTGGTATATAGATGAATTTGGGTACCACGGTAAGGCCTTGAAATACCAGCACTTAAAAGAGCACCGCGGTATTTTCATTATAAATATCCCAAAACATAAACCTTTTGTAACTATTTAAACATGAAACATTCTGATTTTTAATAGTGTGAAATAGAAACTCGTTGCATTGACATCTTGACCCCAGAGTTTCATCACCAGCGTTTAATAGCTCATAACAGTCATGATAAAGCGCTCAGATATGCATATTTTCTCTCAGTTATACGTGCTTTTTGTGTTGAGTAAGAATGAGTTTGGGATGTTTCTCATCTCTTTTGTCATCAATCTTCAATGGAAGGTGGCTCATAGGTTTCACGTAATCTATTATGAAAGTTTCTTGAGCTTCTATAGTTTGATTTGATGCTAATTAAATGATTCATTCAAAATGAAGTAAGTGCTATATGTAAATGGTCATATATGGCGTTAGTTTCCATTGAAAGCCACATCAGATTCTGAAAATGTAATTGATTTATATTTTTGATTGCATGCTTTTCTGAGCATGCTTTAAGACATTATTGATGTTTCTTGAGAAATGTGAGATCTTTTTATCAGGAGCAACATCTGAGATGCTAGAAACGTCTCTATGTGCGCTCAGTCTTATTCCACTGCTTTCAGAGATATTAAAGAGATCTGGTTTGTGATTTCTCACAGGTTTCGGGAATAGCACGGTTACAGCTAAAGAAATATGTCGTCATTCCAAGTTCCACAGAGCTCTACAGGAAGTGTGTCCTTTGATTAACGGGATAAACGGATAGCACTTCCTCCCGCATGACTTCAGGTGACTCCACTCACAACCGTATGCATTCATACTGTATGACACTTTAAGTTCGTGTGTGTGAATGAGTGTGTGTTTACACACTAAAATCAGATAAACTTTATGATGCAAGACATTCAGTATACATACACTGTCGATTTGAATTAATTAAGATTATTTCATGCTTTTGAAAGAAGTCTCTTCTGCTCACCAAGGCTGCATTTATTTGATCAAAAATACAGTAATAAATAGTGAGATATTATTACAATTTAAACTAGCAGTTTTTATGTGAATATATGTTAAATTGTAATTTATTCCTGTGATCAAAATCAGAATTTTCAGCATCATAACTCAAATTCAGTCACGTGATTTACTGCTCAAGAAACATTTATGATTATTATCAATGTTGAAAACATTTGTGCTGCTCCATATTTTTGTGGAAACTGGGATACATTTTATTTTTCAGGATTCTTTGATTCATAGAAAGTTCAAAAGAACATAATTTATTTGAAACAGAATTAGTCTTCACTGTCACTTTTTATCAAGTTAATATATGCTTGCTGAATAAAATAAATTATTATTATTTATTTTTTTACTTTTACCCAAACCTTTGAATAAATAAAGGATATTAAATGTTAAAATATATTAAAATAGAAAAACAGTTTTTAATTTTAACTTTAACATTTCTTTTAAATTGTAGTCTAATTATATGTTTTAATATTTAACAACGTTACTATTTTTAGTATTTTTATTATAAATAAATGCAGCATTGGTGGAAATAAAATACAGTTAAAAATACATCTTTAATTTTTTTTTTTATTTTAATGTTAGTTATTCCAAAGTTTCAAAATAATAATTGCATATATATATACACAGTATCTTACAGAAGTGAGTATACAGCTTGTATAACAGTGTAAATTTACTGTTCCCTCAAAATAACTCAACACACAGACATTAATGTCGAAACCGCTGGCCACAAAAGTGAGTACACCCCTAAGTGAAGATGTCCAAATTGGGCCCAAAGTGTCAATATTTTGCGTGACCATTATTTTCCAGCACTGCCTTAACCTTATCATGTTGGAATACTGCCCTACGGCCCAGTCTCTGAAGGGAGGGGATCCTGCTCTGCTTCAGTATGTCACAGTACATGTTGGCATTCATGGTTCCCTCAATGAACTGTAGCTCCCCAGAGCCGGCAGCACTCATGCAGCCCCTGACCATGACACTCACACCACCATGCTTCACCCTCCCCCCCTTCAACCTCTGCAGCAATGCTGACAGCACTCATACGTCTGTTTCCCAAACACAACCTCTGGATATGGCGCTGAGCACGTGCACTCAACTTCTTTGGTCGAGCATGGTGAGGCCTGTTCTGAGTGGAACCTGTCCTGTTAAACCGCTGTATGGTCTTGGTCACCGTGCTGCAGCTCAGTTTCAGGATCTTGGTGATCTTCTTATAGCCTACGCCATCTTTATGTAGAGCAATAACTCTTATTTTCAGATCCTGAGATAGTTATTTGCCATGAGGTGCCATGTTGAACTTCCAGTGTCCAGTATGAGAGAGTGAGAGCGATAACACAAAATTTAACACACCTGCTCCCCATTCACACCTGAGACCTTGTAACACTAACGAGTCACGTGACAACGGGGAGAGAAAATGGCTAATTGGGCCCAATTTGGACATTTTCACTTAGGGGTGTACTCACTTTTGTGGCCAGCGGTTTAGACATTAATGGCTGTGTGTTGAGTTATTTTGAGGGGACAGTACATTTACACTGTTATACAAGCTGTACACTCACTACTTTACATTGTAGCAAAGTGTCATTTCTCCAGTGTTGTCACATGAAAATAAAAAATAAATATTTACAAAAATGTGATGGGTGTACTCACTTCTGTGAAATATATATATATATATGCCATGTTAAATTGCACTTTGATGTATTTCAGAACATTAACACACAAAACTGCACTTGCGTGGCTAGAAGCATTTGCACTCGGTTTGTTTAAAGTATGTTTTGGGCTTTACATTGAGCTGGCATCACTGGCAATCATTGCAGATATGCATAATGTCACCTCAAATTGCCTATAATGGGTTCTGTGGATATGAACGGTCCTTGTTGATTCAAAGCACAGTGCTGGTTCTCTCATGTCATCTTATGTCATCCCCTGCATGTAGACGATACATAAAGGCGCATGTTTGTGGTAACAGTCGCCGTGTTTAGGCAGCTGAACGTTACATATTCATTCAGCTCAATTTTTCCATTGCACTCAATGAAAGCAATTACAGACGTCATGTGCACGTAAGAGTTTGACATGTGTTCAGACTGTTATGGCAGAGATCCAGCACGCTCCCAGCCCGCATTACATGCATCATTGCTAAATGATGTGTCAGCGCAAGTGCGTTTATGCCATTGTGTTTATGAATTGCTATTTCCATCCCAGCATGCATGTAAGTGCATGTCTGTATGTTTATGTCTCTTGGCAGAAAACGACCTTATTTGACTTATGGGCTCATAAACAATTAAATACAAGACTTATGTTTTGGAATTGCATTTATATATATATATATGTAGATAGTGATTGTGTTTTTTTTAGTGGTGGGCCGTTATCGGCGTTAACGTGCTGCGTTAACGTGAGACTCTTATCGGCGATAAAAAAAATATCGCTGTTAATCTATTCTCAAAGTTGGGTTGGGAGCTGGGTCTATACTACGCAAGCTATGATGACTTTCACCCTGATATTTTAGCGCGGATGTATACCTAGCCGAATTGCACTGTAGGGGCGAGAACGAGTCTTCGAACTAGAGGCTCGCAGTCCGTGATGGACAGATTGTTAACGGCTGGTCTATGTGGTAATACAATCGGGCAGGACATCCAAACACTCACCTATCATTCATCAACCTCAAATATGGCTTTTCATCTGAAAGATGTATGTAGTAGCAACTTTACATGGCCGCTCAATATGATGTTAACCTAGAGAAATGTGCGCTATTGAAGTGTTTGTGTGGAAGCGCTTTGCTGCAGGACAGGCTCCGGTGCGCCACTTGCTCTTAAGATCTCCGTCATTTTTTGGTCATACAGATAAAAGTAGCCTAATACATCTTTCGAATCTGTAAAGACTCTACGCTTATTTGTGTGCACTCAGAATAACAACGAAACGTTGCGCTTTTAAGCAAACAGAATGCGCTTTTAGGTCTCATGTGAACTTGAGCGAGAAACTTGAAACTCGAATATATCTAAAAATACAGTACATAGAAAAATATATCTATAGAGAGTGAAATGTCTAAAAAATAAAAATAGAAGACGTGTGTGTTAGCATGGATGATTTACATGAAATTTAATCTGTGCAACACTGTGCATAAGATGGCTTTCAGTTCAATATAATAACAAAAACAACATTTTGGGTTTTATTCAACTAATAAGGTGGTACGCTGTGATCTGTACTATATTTTTACTGTAATTGACAGTTATCGCAAAACAAAAAACAACAACACGGGAGTGGAGGGAATGGTAGTCATTCTTCCGGGAGGAACGGATTTTCCTCCAGTTTTTTCGTGGGATTGGGACGGGAAGAGATTAAAGTTTGTGATGCATTTTGGAAACAGGAGATGCGCCCCTGGTCTAATGCGCCACCTGGCTTGAGAAACCCGTTCTCAAAGACTTACTTTTAGTCATTATTTGGATAGCACACATATTCTGAATGCCTTCGGCAGAATTCAAATGAGCCATTTTAATCTAGATTAATCTAGATTAATTCCAAAATTAATCTAGATTAATCTAGATTTAAAAAATGAATCTATGCCCACCTCTAGTTTTTTTTAAGCATTGAGTTAGTCACCATGCACCATTCCTTTTATATTACTATTGAAACGGAAATCTTCTCATTCTGTTCGAATGATTCATACGAATCTGAGTTTAATGCAGAGTTTTAAGTTGTGCCAAATCATACGTCCTCTAAGAACGAGCAGTTAATTCTGAGAATTATTTCCTAATCTTTCAAAATGACTTTTTTTGCACAATATAGAAACGATTGGGTAACACATGTGAAAGTTGCAAAACATGACCGTGTTTTTACATCAGCCGTACAGTCCTGAAGATGTGTGTAAATGTGATCTGTCATAATGAACATTGTGTTATAGCAGATGCTGTTCACCTGGCGTGACTTACTGTGCATTCACGTTAGATATGCACGGGACATAAACGTTACTCTACAACACCCAAGCAGGAATTTTACAAACAGCGTTTTCTTTTATCGTTGCTTACAGTACGGATCATTCTCATGTCAATCTCATGTCACGTTTCATTTGATTTGTGTGTGAAGTTTGTGCTTTACACCCATTTTACATTCTTGGCTTTGTAATTATGATTTGACGCCTAAAATGATGTGTCTAAACTGTAGACCCTCTTAACCAGAATGCAGACACACCAGTATTTTGTTCTCGTTTTCTTCATTTCAGGCCTTTAAAATAGACTGGTTCATCTAGAAAACTGTCTTGCATGATTTTACCACGTTTATTTGGACATGTACCATGTTTTGTGGAAAATACACCATGTTCTGGACTTCTTTTTAGCATAGTAGGTATAATCAGACACCATCATAATAGTGTAAATAAATAGTTTATATATTTTGATCAGTTTTTTTGCGGTACGTGAGTCTTTTATTCAAGTGTGCGTGATGCTGTGTTAGTATTATATTTTAGTTTTTGCACATAGTTTGAATCAGATTTTATTTTTATTTTTACCATAATTCCTACTGAAAATGTTTGTCATTTTTCAATGTTTATATAGTATTTATTTATTAGTTTTAGTTATCTTATTTATTCAGGTTAAACTAATATTTTTATATTTTCTGTTTTCACTTTAATTTTAGTTAAATATTACATATTTTGTGTGTTTTTGTAATTTTATTATTTTTAAAACATATACAGTATATAATTTTATAAATGTTTATTAATCAAGTTTACTTCATGTTAAACTAAACAGTTTAGATAAATTTTTATATTTTCTGTCTTCATTGCAATTTTAGTTAAAGTTGTACTATTTTGTTGTGTTTTTGTATTATTATAATTTTTATATATATATATATATATATTAGTATAGTTTTTATAAAATTAATGTATTAAATTTAGTACTTAAAGTTAAATTAAACGATTTAGATTTTATTTAAAATGTTCTATTTTCACTTTAATTTGAGTTAAAGTTTTACTAGTATTAATTTATTTTTATTTCTATATAGTTTTGATTCATTTTTAGTTTTAGAGTGGTGAAATAAAATACGTTTTTTTATATTCTACATTTTAGTATTGTTTTAGTCACTGTAATAACCCTGCCGTTTGTTCTGTGGTGCTCATGCAAACGTCCTCCTAGGGCTTCGTGCCTGAAGGATCCTTTCTAGTGTGCACCGCCGGAGAAACATCCCGCGAGTCTGAGAGTGAGGGATCCTGCCTGGAGCTTTTATACCCTAGTTATTTTTAAACACACACCCCTTTCTTATTTCCGTGTTTCCTTCTGAGCCGCTCAGGAAGCCGCTTTGGCCCCGTTTCCTGCACACACACGCCGACAGATTCGCCAGGAATCAAAGAATGATTGCATTGAGAAGCACGGCCTCTGTAAGGAAAACACAAGAAGGGGATTAAAAACAGAGTCGGTCTGGCACGTGCTCGACTGGAATTCAAAGGACTGGATGGACTCCAGCTGTACGCCTGAAATATGTGTGGAAAGTTCTGGAACTCGTCTTTTTCCATTCCGTGCACCTGAGAACCGCACGTTCACATCCACATATTAAGACGAAACGTCACAGACAGAAGCATATAGTATGTGATAACTAATTGTCTGCACATCACGGCCCCATAAACAAGACTTTCTCAGGGTTACATAAGACTCTTGTAGCATCTAATTACATAATTCCACCTTGTCTTGATTGCGTGTTACTAATTGCATAACATGTGTTGATAGGAAGCGCGTGTCTCCTCACAAAACATGAGGAAGAACAATCTATGTAGCATGTTAAGATGTCAGAAGACGTCAAAAGATGTCTTCATGAAGAACATGAACTCTGCAGGTCACCATGTTTTGATCAGAGCCAGTGTTACTTAAGCAACAGTGTGATATTAATATTTTTGGCAGTATTTGTATTTTTCAATGGTATTTTTACACTTTTAGTATTTTTGTCATTTTTATTAGTTTACTCATTTTTTGTAAAATAAAAAAATTCAATTTAATTTTAAAGCTGTAATAAATTTGTTGTTTTTTTCTCCTTTTTATCAGTATTTAGGATAATTTTGTTTTAATTTGAATTAAAGTTGTAGTAATTGTTTAGTTTTTTGTCATTTTTATTAGCAGATTTTTTTAGATTTTTTTTGTTGACTTTTTGTTTTCATTTTAAATTTAGTTAAATTGTTTACAGTTTTGTGTTTTTTTTCTTATGAGTTTTTTATTTATCGAATTTTAGTTTTCATTTTCATTTTAGTTACCGTTTTAGCAATTTTGTTGGGTGTTCTTATTAGTTTTTCTAAATAGTTTTAAGTTTTATTTTAGAATTTCAGTTGTAATTTGAGTTCAAGTTTTAACTTCGCTGTGTGCATTTGTCATTTGTTTAGTTTTTTTAAATGCCTCTATAGTTTTATTTTATTTTAGTACTTCAACAAAAAAGACATGTTGCATTGACAACTGTAGCTGAAATAAAATAGGCTTAAGTTTTATTTTCTTTTTTCAGTTAATGCTTATTTGATTTCAGTATTTTAATTTGTTTTAATTAATGATAATAACCCTGATCAGAGCTTAAGTGTTAATAAAGCACAGAATAATAATGCATGCACAGAGGCATCAACACCTGCAGCGTATGGAACGTTTATTCGTTTCTGCTTTCTATAAGGCATTTGTTCCAGGCAGAGCGTCACATTACCCTCATTGTAATCCAGGCGTGATTGTGACCTCGCTGGCTGAAGGAATGCCTCGGCTCGTCGTGTTGAGTCCAGACGGATCTGATTGGAGTGTGCTTCTCGTTTATTAGCTGTTAGCACCTAATCACGCCGGCGCGGCCTCCTCGAGTGTTTTCAGTGTCAAAGGAGCCGTGAAAGGCGTTCTCTGTGTGATTAACGGAAGCAAACGCTGGAGTTGCGTGACATTTAGCGTAGTGACCGAGGGTTGTGTCAACAGTACAGCAGAGAGACATCGGTTCAGTCCACGCTACTCTGAGACTTTCTGACAGATGTTATGTTTTATGAGAGTGCTAATGATTCACATATTGAACATGTGACTTTCTTTCATTAAAATCACAGCTGATTCGCAGGCTGGCATTGAATCTGTGGCCAGAATTCAATTCTTTTATGTTTCTTTATGAAATATTTGGGCTAATAATGCTTTCAGAGTTTGAAACACATATGGATCTTATTACAATATCACACGTTTAATTTATGCATCAGTTTTATTATTGATTATACTTACGGCTAGTGGTTTGATTTTGATACACTGTGTCACTGGAGGGCGGTTTGTACAGAAATATAACACAAAATAATACATTTATTTTATATTTCATATTTATTTCATTTGTTTATAAGTATTAGCCATGTTTGTGCAGGGTTATTATCATTAACTCAAACTAATATCATTAAAAACATGATCATTAATTCACATAAAATGAACCTTTACTGAAATAAAATAAGATATTGAAAAACATATTTCAGCTAGTTGCCGAAATGTCAAATATTTTGTTTAATTGAAATGAAATGGAAAATATAAAAAGTAAAACTTCATATTGAAAATATTAAATTAATATAATTAAATATTAATGATACTAAAACGCTGGTTTTGTTTCATTTTAATATTACTGTTTTGTTCACATTAAGTTTGTATAAAAAATTAAAACTGATAAAAAGCATAATTAAAATTACTAAAAAAATAAAATAGAAACAGAAAACAAAAATATAAATATTAATAAAACTAAAATATATTAATGACACAATAATTTTAATATTGTAATATCAGAGTATAAAAATATAAGTCTGTAAATTTAAACACAAAAATTACAAAAACTGTGATTAAAATGGACAATATATAAATAAAAAATTGAAAATATTAATCAAATATTAACAACACTAAAAGAGCACTAGTTTTGTGTTTCATTTTAATATTACTTTATGTTCACATAAAGGTCTGTATAAAACAAAAACTAATAAAAATGACAAAAACAACAAAATTACGGTACTAAAAACTGAAATGAAAAAGACGAAACCCAAAATATGAATAAAACTAAATCTATATTAATGTTAGTAAAATAACACAGGGTTTGTTTCATTTTAATATCACATAAAGGCCTGTATGAAATCTTCTGATGAAGCTCATGACCTTTTGACCTTTGCCTGAGCTGCCGCAGCTCTCTCACGCATTATATCATGATGACTCTTCTGTTTCTTTTGGAAATGACTCGTTTTGGCCCAATTTCAGAAAACCACAGGTACGACCCTCATGCTAGAGCTACAGAGACGCCGAAGCAGGTGTCCATCGCTGCTGTTTTTCCTTTACGTTACATGAGAAGACCTGTGGCTTCAGACTAGTATCTGTGGCCCACCTGATGTTACACAACAGAAAGGCCAAAGCTTTGACTCCTGGCTCGTGTTTTTCCTGGGTTTACAGAGGTGTTCTGACACTTATCAATCGTCATCAAGCACACTTCAGACTGTTTCCTGAGCACACGGTGATGCCGTCATTAAGATCGCGCAGGTCAAGAGCTCCCGACTGGAAAAGTAGATCTGGTTCAAACTGCTGATAGAGGTTCATGTGACAGTAGTGTGTGTCGTTTGAAGGATGTTTCAGTTGTTATACGGGACGCAGCATACTGTTAAATGAGCAGAAAGAATGCTTCTAGCTGGTTAAACTAGTTAGTTGGAGGTTTTTCAGATGTTTCTCCTGGTCAAACGTCCCTAGTTATGTTGCATGAGATCTCAAACTGTGCTCAGAGTTGTTCTCGATGCCAAATTTGTCATTTAAAATCAAATCATTTCTCATCAAATTGTCTGAATTTTATAGGTAAGATTTTACAATAAAGCTTCATTTGTTAACATTACTTCACTCCAGATTCCAGATAGGACAGTGTCCAATAAATGAAACGCCATTTTGTCTTTTCATTATGAAATTCATTATTTCAATTTATTTTTAATGTTTTATTTTAAAGTAAGAACTTGCTCTGGCACACATTTTCAGTGGATAATTTAAAATACATGTTTATTTTTTTATTTAATATCTGGCTTTTCTCAGAAATATTACACGATGGAAGTAAAATGGGTAAAATTACATAAAATGGCCAAATAGGTAAAACTTCTTCTTTGGTGTGATTCATTGATGCACATTATTTCAAAGATGATTTTTTTTAATGTATTTATTTATTTATGTTGTATTTCTTAACATTAGTTAATGCACACGAGCAACCAAAAAACAGTTCTTTATTAACAAACATTCACAAAGATTTAATAAATGGTTTTAATATGTTGCTCACTGTTAGTCAATGTAAGATAATAACTTCACAAAAGAGACCTTTTTGAACATTGTTATCATTACTGAATGACTCATTTGGGTCTGTTTTTAGTTTTAGGATGAAGTTGATACTTCAATAAGACATAACTGAGAGTTTCTTCATTTTCTGCAAGTTAGTGAAGATTTCGCAGATGGACCGCACGTCGAACTTTTAGGTCATGTGACTCATCTCATCTTTTCCCATTAATCGTTATCAGTTGATTCAGGATTCATGGGAAAGTGGAACAATCAAAAGCGCTAGCTTTGGGAGTTCTCAGGCCAAATGACCCTCATGTATTGATGATTGTGTTCAGGCCTGTACTGGTGCTGATCATCCATCCATCCTCAGTAGATGTAGAAGCGCTTGTCAGGTCACCTGTTAAACAGTTTAACAGTCATGAGTGAATTTGTGAACCTGTTCTAGGGTGTAACCCCCACTGACTAATTACGGCGTTTGGGCTTGGTTGTAACGATGACCACAAGATGCTAAGTTCAACGGAGATCTGAAGATGTGAGTTTAGGTGTGAGCACGCGATAGCGGCTCTCGACACACGCCGATGCGAGTGCTTCCAACAAAGCTGTGTTTTTCATTGGTCAGGTGCTGAGCTGCTGTGGTCGTGTGGTTTGCGATCGCTGCTCTTGATGTAGTTTTTCACTTTCGTGATTAGTGCTAGTAACGATAGAAAGCGTTGCCTTGGGTTCACACCAACAGGAAGCTGGTGCAGGTTGTGGTTCAGAGGAAACGCCCTGCGCTGAATAATCCAACACGAGCTGCATTAACGTCTTAACTACTGCTAAAGTCTAAGCACCGAGCCAATTCGATTAAATCACTGTTTATGCGGTCAGAAAGAAACGTGCTTCCGAATGCGGTCACAACATTCTCGGGGAAGCTGCTTTCGGGCCCTCGCTTCTCAGAATGCAAGCGACTCGTGATTTAACTCAATGTGAAGAAGATTTCCATGAAATCACTGTCAGAAAAATGCATGTTTTCCAATGCATTCACAACATTAGTGTCAAAGAAACGGCTTTCCTTCTCAGAATGCAAGCGACTCGTGATTTAAGTTACATAAAAAGATAGTTCGTCAAATATAAAGATGCTGGCTTCATTTACTCACCCTCAAGTTGTTACAAACCTGTGAGCTTCGGTCTTCTGTTGAACACAAAAGAAGATACTTTGAAGAATGTTGGAAACCAAACAGTTGCTGGTAGCCATTGACTGTGTCAAAATACTGTGGAAGTCAATGGCTACCAGCAACCGCAGGGAATATATAAGTCTCTTTCTATGATTTTGATTAAATCACCCTTTATATGGTCAGAAAAATGTGTCCACGACATTAGTGTCTAAAGCTGTTTTCAGGCCGCTGGCTACCATTGAAAATAATCTAGCTTTCGCTAAGTGTATTTTGATTAAATCACTGTTTATGTGGTGAGAAAATACCAAACTTCTCTAAATTCTGAATTTATATGGATTCTATAGTAATATTTTAGTATCTTACTACAGAAAATATCTTCAATCTCTACTAGCTACGTTGGAAGCTGTGTGTTTTGCTCAATGCAGTATTTTTCTGATTATAACATTTAATCCCTCTGAGTTTTTTTGGGCACAAAAATGTTTTTTGATCGAATGACCTCTGTTATGGAGACAGCATTTAACTTATGCACAACATACAAGTAAAACGACTAGAATACACCCACATTTATATAATAACTAAGAATAGAGTAATGAACAACAGAGTCAGTTCATATACATGAACCCTCTGAACGAACTGATTCACTACAATGAACGAGTCAGTGCAATTCAGAAGTGCAGATCTCCATCCATCCATCCATCCATCCATCCATCCATCCATCCTCTCCATCTATCCGCATCCATCCATCCATCCATCCATCATCCATTCATCCATTCGTCGCCCATCTGCTCATCTGCCCATCCGCTCATCTATCTATCTGCCCATCTGCCCAGTCTGCCCATCATTTATATCTATCGCCTATTCATCCATCTATCTATCTGCCCATCTGCCCGTCTGCCCATCTATTCTATCTATCTATCTGCCTATTTTCCATCTATCTCTGCTCATCTGCCCATCTGCCCATCCATCCGCCCATCTATCTATCCGCATCCATCTGCTCATCTGCCCATCTATCTATCTATCTATCTGCTCATCTATCTGCCGCTCGCTCATCTGCCCATCTGCTCATCTGCCCATCTGCCTGCCCATCTATCTATCTATCTGCCTGCTCTATCTGCCTATCTGCTCATCTGCTCATCTATCTGCCCATCTATCGCTATCTATCTATCTGCCCATCTATCTTTGCCTATCTATCTATCTGCTCATCTATCTGCCCATCTGCCTCATCTGCCTCATCTATCCATCTATCTATCTATCTATCTGCCTGCCCTCCATCTCATCATCTATCTGCCCATCTATCAATCTATCTATCTATCTATCTATCTGCCTGCTCTCCATCTGCTCCATCATCTATCTGCCTATCTGCCATCTGCCCTCATCTATCCATATCATATCTATCTATCTATCTGCCTGCCCATCTGCCCATCCGCCCATCTGCTCATCTATCTGCCTATCTATCCATCTATCCGTCTGCCTCCATCCATCATCATCCATCCGCTCATCCATCTATCTATCCATCTATCTATCCATCCGTCTGCCCGTCATCCATCCATCCATCCATCCATCCATCCATCCATCCATCCATCCATCCATCATTCTGTCATCTCGGAGTCAGTTCATTTAAATCAACACCTCGTATGAACCAATTCACCAGAATGAATGAGTCATTGCATTTGAAAAGTAGCTTTGAATTGAAGAATTGCTTCGTTTAGGGTTAATAGTGGCCTTAACCTGCTGTTCGGTGAAGTTTGGATGCATTTTTCTTTTTTTTAATTCGCCAGAACCATCTGAAAGGTGTGTACATAATGAAACGCAAACCTCTGCATCAATTACACTGTTTTAAGCTTGTTGGCTTTCCCTGTTAATGTTCTCAATGCAAGTGCACATAGTGAGAGGATTTTAAACATAAGGCTGTTATGAGAGATTGTTTTATAGATAGAAACTATGAATCATCTTGCAATGTAGGGAAGCACATAGGAGGGCAGTTGGGCGGTTACTGTGTGCGACGGTCAAAAAAAGAAATAAAACATACAACAGCTGAAGGCGGGTGGGTGGTTGTTCATTTTTTGTTTTGGATTATGAAGATTTCCAGATTGGGAATAGATTGATTTAGGTACAAGCAGCTATTCTGAACCACAAGAAAAGAAAACATGGGCTGACTTCAAAGCCTGTCCAAACATACATTTCTGACATGTTTCATGCTCTTTTGGGTAATGCTATAATTGCCTTGTGGTATTTTCAGAACTGTCTTTTCTCACAAAGTCTGACTATAATAGCTGTTAAGCATAACTGAAGGAGAGAGAGACGTGACAGCGTTTGAAAGACACCCGAAAGGCTCACAAGCAGGTATTTAAGATGTATTGCATTTCAAGCGCACCTTAGGTGCATAGTTTGGGACTCGACTCGGTCTCAGTGTGTAGGTTTAGCCTGAACACAGATCGTACAGAGAATGATCTCAATTCAATCTTGCGCAGCTGCTCTGGGGTCTGAACTGCTTGACCTGCAGTGATTAAGAGACTTGTGTTGAACGGGTTCCAATTTCCTTCACTGAGGAAAATATTACGACTGATCCACTGCGACTCTTGAGACTTAATAGAGTTCACCTTCATGTTTCATCCATCCATACATTCTTCTATTTTTGTCATATTTTAATATGAATACATTCTGTCTATCCATCTATAGATTTGTACTTGATATAGCGTCATCTTTTTCTATGAATACATTGCATAATTTCGATTATATACATTATAATTATTACAAAACTGGTTTCAATCAATGTGAGGGGGCGTGTCTGACGTAACTGCTGTTCCGATTGGCCGCTCCCAACCTCACCTCTCAGTAGTGATGCAGTCATCTGACATCATCTCACATCCAGTCTGTGTTTGTTATTCAGCGTAACACTGGTTGCCTGGATACATCACACCTTCGGGAAAAGGAATGCTTCCACTCTAGAATGTTGATTCCTCATCATTCTGATGGAATGATTTTGTGGTGAAAGACACAGTGTGAACCTGAGGTGAAAGGTCAAGCAGGCTATTGGTCAGTCTGAGAAGGACATATGGCCTGGAGGAGGTTGTGTCATAACCTCTGTCCTCCTTCACCTTGACTGTCCATCTCCTCCTGTCTCTCTAGGTGACCCTTCATCACCTCCAGGCTTGTGTGCTAATCAGTGGAGCTGCTAAAGCGTGACCCTGGCCCAGGGTCAGAGTGTGTCACAAGCACCAGGCTCTCGTCTGCATTAAGCATCTCTTTTGTTGTTGTTGTTTAAGTGAGTGAGGGTGCAAGTCTGGACAACTTCTTCCAGCTTAGGGAGCGATTTTGTCCGTCTTTGTGCAATCAACGGATAAGTGTCTGATCCCTAAACCGAGCGATGTGTCCCCTCCAGTTACAGAGCAGCTCTACCTGTGACCCGTAAGAAAGAAAATCACCATTGAAGCATCTTTAAAATCACACTTATTTCTCCTACACTACTGCTCCAAAGATGGGAACAATTACACGTTTTTTTAAGTTTAAGAAGTATATATATGTTATGTTAATATATAATTATCAAAACATTTCATGCTGCTTAATACTTTTAAGCAAGGATGCATTAAATTGATCAAAAGTGACAGTAAAGACATTTATATAATACAAAAGATTTCCATTTCAAATTAAATGCTCATAAATCATGGTTTCACAAAAATATTAAGCAGCAAAACCTGTTTTCAACATTGATAATAATCAATTGCTTAAGTTTAAAAGTCATACTGATGACAAAGTGATTGAAAATATATAATTATCAAATTATATTTCAACTTTTTATTCCAAACTGTTGACTGGCAGTGCAGATTAAATGAAGAGCATAGCTTCTTGCATAACTCAACTTAATTTGAATCAAATAAACGAGGTTTGTGTGTGAAGAATCAGGCGGCAGGCTGAACGTTTGCCAGGTTTACTCTCGTTGTAGTAATACTGGTAATGTGAACTAATCAGTTGTTCGTTTGCATTGTCATTAGACTCTGAGAATAGCATCGGAGGAACCAAAAGGAGGTTATGCTGGAGTTTCATACCTTAACCATTTCCTGCCCCAACCTGAGCCGTTCTTCTGCTTTCAAAAGATACGAAAGGTTCAAAAGGGAAAGTCCCGTAAAACACGCGTTCATATTCTCTGTTTTCATTTTCACTCACGCGTTGCTTGTCTCTCTCCAAAATCTGCATTAACCCCACATGCGTTCATGCACAGCCTTATTAGTGTTTAATGTTACACTGAAATTGCATCCTTAAAGGAATAGTTTTCACAAAAATAATGTTTTCTCACCTTGATTGTCACAACCCACTGGACTCAAGTTTTGTCTTCTGCCTGTGTTCCCTTCCTGTTTGCCCATATTTGGTTCTGTTCCTGTTCTCATTAGTTCATTGTCTAATTATAAGTTAATCACCTTCATTGTGTCCACCTGTCAGCCCCTCGTTATCTGCCCTATATTTGTTCCAGTCCTTTGAGTTTTAGTTTGTCGGTTATTGTTGATGTTACCCTGTGTGTGTGTGTGTGTGTTGTGTGTGTGTGCATGTGTGTGTGTGTGTGTGTGCGTGCGCGTGTGAGCGCGTGCGCTGAACTTCCCCAGCGTGAGTCTAAGGATTAAAATCCTTATTCCCTTCTAATCTTCATCTTTGTGTGACTCTTGTGTGTGCTCAGCACAGAAACCGTGACACTGACATTGTTTCAGATCTGTATGCTATTATTTTTTCCATGCATCATGAAAGCTGACATTTTCTGAACACTCGTTACACAGCTCTTTTTATAACTTATAATGACCAGATGCTGTCAAGCTCAAAAAAACAAACAAACAAAAAAAAAAACATGAAAGGGTCATATGAAGTACTAATATGAGTTGGACCGATTTAAGGTTTAGTAAATAATGACAGCAATTACATTTTTGAGTTAACTTTCCTTTTCCACTGATCCATGGTGATCGCTGACACAATATATGAATCACTGAATGCCTCTGTCACCTTTCATTTTGAAATGAGCCTCAGTGTGTCTCTGTTCCACCCGAGGGCCCTTAAAGGTCATGACTTCACTCCTGAAACGCATTTACAAATGAACCAACCCTGCAACGAATCATCTCCACATTAGAATGAACATGAGCGTGATTTCCAGACATATTTGGAAGTCAACAGGAGATCAAATCATTGGCTCTGTTAAAGGAATCATTCACCCAAGATGTAGATGCATTTGTTTCTGTATGGGAACAGATTTGGAGAAATGTAGCATTACATCACTTGCTCAGCAATGGATCCTCTGCAGTGAATGGGTGCCGTCAGAATGAGAGTCCAAACAGAAGCGGTCAGAAGCTTTTTAGTCAGAAGTGGCAGTTAAAGCGTCGTAATCATGAATGAGTTTTTTTACAAACATGCAGCTTTTAGCTTCTCAAGATGTTAACTGATGGACTGGAGTGGTTTGTCCTCTCATTCTGACGGCACCCATTCACTACAGAGGAAGTGATGGAGTGCTACATTTCTACAAATCATCTACAGTTTGGATGTCCTGAGGGTGAGCACATTTTCAGTTGAATTACGGTTTTGTCACTGTTTACTACAATCAGGCTGAAATGGAAGTGAGATAAAATGAGGGAAACTGAATGAATGAAATGCTCTTGTTAGAGGAACCACCTCAGTCTTTCAGTTCTCACTGATCTGAGTTCAAACCTTCCACGTTTACATGGGACGCAATAATCATTGACCCCAACAATAGAAGAAAAGGGACGTGATTCTCCCCCGACCTAAACATCGGTTTAGGTACATAAACATCGGTACATATATTGTTTTTATTCGTTTGTGCCTCCCTAACGGTCTACGCTGTCGGGTCGCGACCCCCCCGGCGAGCACCTCTGCTTTATAATATCATAACTTTACAGTTAGCTTGGTTAGTTATTTTTGTTCCTGGGTGGGAGTGTTTACGAGAGGACGGGCGTAAACAGGAGGAAGGAGGTTGTTGTTGAGGTTGAGTAGCGGTTTGTGTGGTAAGAAGGGTTATGCTCATATACCGCCCTGAAAGGAAGCCCGTACAATAAACATACACACACTCACATCAATAAAATATCTTTACAGATTGAATGGAGAATTCGGCCCCAATGCACAGACAAGTGAGTGTTGCTGTGATTTGATTCGGGTCAGTGGCACTGCAGAAATATTGTTGCATCACTACAATGACTTCATAATAGGTGCTTTTATGATAGTTTCCAGATGCACGCCTTTAGTGAATAGTGCCTTGAGTATTTCCTTTAACATTGCTCTTATCGTTATCTGTTCACAAAGAGCTGATCTCAAACTGTTCACTGATGCATATGCACACAATATTTAACACTGTTTGATGCATGCATGCAAAACTGCAAGCTTTCTTGATCTATGCAAAATATGCAAATGATTCCTGCTATATAATATATGACTTAATAACAGTTTTACGTTTTAAAGTAATATATCACGGATGCATTTGGATTAATGTACTGTATGATTAAGTAATGTATGTTCATGATTATCTTTAGAACTTAATGTCATTTACAACAATGTGTTAACTTTTAATTTTGAATTGTATATATATATAATTGTTATATTGCCTGGTGTTTATGGCAAACCTAATCTGTCATTAATTTTCATTTATTTAATTTCTTGAAAATGACAGACAACACACTGCTAATGTGGCATTTTCATTTTAATATCTATAGATCACATGATAGTTAGGCTGTAAGTGGCAGGTTCTAGTTTGATGATGTTAGTCAGATGTGAGACTAATAAAGAGCTGCAACAGTGACACTAAAGGCCCGTTGAAAAGCACCCTGGGAAAGACTACACACATCTGCTGTACGTCGTGCCTGCAGACACATGATGATGAAATCCCTCACATGCACATGCATGAACAGCTGCGTGGAGTTTCTCTCCTCCGTTGCAAACAAAAGCTCACACACGTCTTTCCTCGTAACCTGCTGCATCTGTCCGTGTTTACACTTCCAGAAGAAACTCACACGTGTTTTCATTCAGGTTTATCATCTTCCGTGTGTTTTCCTTCCAGGCGGATGTTGAGCGTGGAGAAGATTCACCTGATTTATCCTTCATTGTGAGATATGTCAGATATTCATGAAAGACTCTTAGTATGACCGTTTTGAAACCCATGTAGTCAGAGAGAGAGAGAGAGGAAAAGAGATTGAAAGAGGGAAATATCAGGTACCTGTTATGTGAGGATGATACGGTCATATCAGGTGGAAGCAGATTGTTATTGGTCATTAATACGTTTTATTGTCAGTGTTGATGGTATAATTCAGTTCCTCACATTTTGTGTTTAAACAATCAAGCTGGCCAAATAATGCCACTTATAGCTACTGCATACGAGGTGAAATACTTGTGCAACAAAACTACATTTCCCATAATTCTCTGTGGCGGCACAAGAACAGAGTCCAACAGTCTGGTTCTGGAAGTAAAAATCACATTCATTCATTTCAATAATATTTTTAACCCTGTAAAATCTGACATATGAAATAATAGCCTGAAAAAATAGTTTCTTTAAATAATTTGGGCCTTAATTCAGAGGCCCAAACTGAGCAAAACTACTCTATATTTATACTTATATATTTATATGTCCCAAAAGATGAAGTTCTTGTAATTTAAGTCAATTATGTCTTTTAACAGCATAGCAGATACTTACATAAAATGCATATTAATATCAGTCGTGCATCTCCAATGATGTGTTTTAGTAAGATGGTATTTAAATGCTTAGTTTGATGTAAAAACATAATGATGGCTGACAGATGAAGGAATAAATGTTCCTCAAAAGCCTGATGATTGTATTTGATCATATGCATGTATTGAAATAAACAAGTATTTTGATATAACATCAACATTTTTAAATCAATAGTTTTATATTTATCCAGAGTTATTATTATTTTGATTATTTTGTTTGCAATGCTTTGTTTTTGCTTTAAATCACTGTTGCACTCTTATACCTGATGCACTCCCTCTTCAATTTGCTCCTTTTGTGCAAAAAGCTTACCGTATTTGTTGAGGAGTGATAAAAAATTATGTTGTCATAGTAAATATGAATATACATGCAATCAAATATGTTTTTTATTCAGACTTTCTAGCTTGTAAGCAGCATGGCAATCACCAAAACCACCCCTAAACAGTATAAACCATGCTTTTGATGAGAAATATAAGACAGTAAATGTTTTGAATAGCATCACAGTATAAGTTACATATGCTAAACTTAACCCTTTCAGTCAATGTCCAGTACAAATGTGCACTTTGACTCCTGGAAGCTGCATTGCAGGTGGATCTGATTGGAGCTTGTGATTTTCAAGAAATACTTTCCAGTTTTGTGTGCAATCAGTAACGGTCAGTAAAAAGATCATTGTGGAGAATGCATGTGGACCGTTTGTTCATGAGAACGACGTGCATGATTCAGTTAAATCAAACATTGACCTGTTTTCAACTGAAGAACAGGACCGAGCATCGTGTGAATGAGACGTAGTGTAGGGTCCATTCGAGATCATGATGAATACTGAGAATCAACCGTCTACACGCCCTCGATATCTTCTCATGTGACTCATAACATCTGCTGAGATTTTATATTCATTCGTGGGAATTTTACATTTGTGACTTAAACTGATTTAATTAATGGCCAACAGCTGCTTAAAGTCAAAATAAAGTTTCCGCAGTGGTTCCTTGCAACACCTTGTATTGTATAAGTGATGTAAATAAAGATGATTTGAATCTTATCAGTCTTTTTACCTCAGAATATATATTCAGTGTTACTGAATAAAATGGGTGTAGACACTACTTATCTGAAGGTGTCCTTGATACAGTGTAATTATACACTTAAGTACTGAGAAATATTAATCAACTTCATGTACTTACTATATGGTTAGGCTTAGGGCTACTTGCATGTAATTATGCAAAATGTATTGTTATTATAATAGTAAGTACAAGTTAGCTAGTGCATTTACTAGCAATTTCGGTAACACTTTATTTTAAGGTGTAACAAGTGTAACAGGTGTAACAAGACACCTTAAAATAAACTGTTACCGAAAATGCTAGTAAATTTAGCCTAATTACAAAGAAGCAGTGACACATTGAATTAAACATGACTTTTTAAAATGTAGACATTAAAATGTTATTTTCCTGTAAAACATTTTGTTATAGTCTATTTACAACTGCAAAAAAATACTAATAATAATACTTGCTGTAATTATTTGTAACATTTACTAGCAATTTCTGAGTGAAAATGATTTCTAGTTAAGTAACTAATGTACTTTTTTTCAGTGTATATTCACTTTTTTAGCTGTTTTTTGAGTCGACTTGATCAGATAGCTTCTTAACAAGACACATGCATGATTCAAGGAGTCATGTAAACCTTACGCTGCACAAACTGAGCTTGAATACTGTTCGAGCACTGGTTTCATTATTAAACCTATGAGCGGGAATTCTAGCGATCCCCTGCAACGATTCTTCAAAGGCTTTGGGTTGTAAAACCCTTTTTAAGACTGTAGTGTGCTCGTAGGTGACAGATGGATGCTCAATGGCACGCTGTGCGGTTTAACGTTGGCTGCGTGTCACTCATATGTGTACTTTCAGAAGTGCTGCTCAGAGGAAGCAGTAGAGAAAGTTTGTGATTGCAAAACAGCTGCAGCGTTCCCTGCGCACACACTTACACGGCCCAAAGAATGACTCGACAGGTTTCATACATTGAATTGAGACGTATTTGAGGTTTAAAGAAGCACCGACTAACAGGAAGCTTTGGGACTCTTGAAGTTTCACCTGATGCTGTCAGATATTTCCATCACACATCAACGGCTCTTGATCTTCATTTATCAGTCATTACAGCATCTGAACTGCTGACGTTTGACGTTTTTAAAACAGAAACATCAAATTTTTTCTTTCTGTTACTTTATGTGTCTGTGAAAGCTCAGAGGAAAATTATATTTATCTTGCATATAGGGTTAAATATGAGTCCATTATCCATAATATTCCTTTCTCCAATGAAAAGTGTTCTGGTCTGAATCAGGAGAGAAATCTGCACAGATCAAGCACCATTTAGCCAAAACAGCTCGAAACTAATTTTGATCTGAGAGACGATGGACTTTTTCACTGAAGGAAGCGTTATTTAAATCTGATTGGTTAAAAACGATGTTGACCCAGGAATATGTTGCACTTGGTAAAATCAGGTTCTGCCTGTGGCTCAGTGTGGGCGTTGAGGGTGGTCTGGGACGGTTTTTACAGCATGGGTAAAAATGTTGGCGTTGAACGAAGCCACAAACATGAGCGTGTGATTCACTTTCCTGTGTGCATGTGGCTTAATAAACATCCAAAACACTAGATACCCCTCGCTTATTCTACGCCGACCCCATCATCAGACGGCCATTTTTAGAGCGCGCCGGAAACATCTCGCTTGGGTGTGGCGCGTAACTCCAATCCCACTAATGACGGGTTGGTGGGGGATTGTTCTAATCTAGCAAACCCAAAGTTTAAGGAACTTTCCTTCTAACTTTAAGATGGAAAAGACTCGAACGGCCGTTTCCCAAGCACACACACACATATGTCCTCACGATACGACCACCAGGAGAGAAAATGGATGTAAAGTGAGCGTGCGTTCCTTTAAATATCAGGCCACCCACTCAAAGACTAACAGAGGAACATCCTGAACATGTGTATTTAAAGGTGAACTCTTTCTGTCTTGTGTTTGCTCACGTATTAATCATTTTCTGAGAAGTACTTCAGACGTCTCAGAGGGATTCGTACATGTGGAGCTGGCAAATCCAAAGCTAAATGCAGCAAAGGGCAAAAATATACAGTAGATATCGGTTCCAAACTAGTAAGGACACATTTTGGTTGTTTTTGAATGGTTTTAAAGGGATAGTCACACATTATTTTCTGTAGAACATGAATTGAGATGTTTAGCAAGATGTGCAATCTGCTCTTTTGAGGAGATTGGATTGAGCTTGGACTGTGATTTATACCAACAACCTCCAGAAAAGACAAAAAAAGCACCATAAAAGTATCATAAATATTGTCCAAATGGATCAAAAGAGACAGTAAAGACATTTGTAATGTTACAAAATATTTCTATTTCGAATAAATCAAAAATTCCATAAAAAATATGAAGCAGAACAACGGTTTTCAACATTTCAGAAATGTTTCTTGAGCACAAATCGCCAAAATGTTGTCTATGTGACTTTTGCACTATATTAAAAATCTTTTAAAGTCATTTGATAGCTTTTTATGAGAAACAGACACAAAACACAAAGCTACTCTGTAAAAATGTAAAAATAAAAATTACAAATACCGTAAAAATACTAGTGTAAAAACCTGTTAATTGGTTACAGGACCTTACTATATACAATATATAAATATAAAATTGCAAATAATTTAAAATCACATTATATGTCATTTTAGTGTAAAATAGCTCTTTTTTTGTAAGTAAAATATTGCTTGATTTTATGAGAAGCACTTCATGTGTCTTTAAGGGATATGAAGCAAAGCTGTTGGCTGGCAAATCTAAACCTATACAGAGCAAAACTATACTGTAAATATCAGTTTATGGAAATGTCCATGTGTGTTCCACAGAAGACAGTCATGCAGCTTGGGAATAAATGGTGAAATTAATTTAATTAAATGAGTTAAACAATTTTTTTTTCTTATATATATAATATACAAAAATGTTTGAATCATTATTTTTGTTGTTGTTATTATTTTAATTAATTTGAATTCTATTTTTTTCTTCTTTTGGATGAATCACCATTCAACCTGCTCTAGTTGACCGCACATTTTCCGAACACGGCGTTTATGTCATGGTCTGCTTTTAGCCGCGGTGACTCACCGTGAGTCTGGTGTGAAGGAGTCGTAGGTACCCATGATTCCTACGCGCTGGGCTTTTCTTGGAATGTGCTCCGGCTGTAGGATTGTTCTCCTTCCTGACCCTCGGCAGTCCTTTTGTCTCCGGAGCGGCGTGTGCTAATTACAGACTTCCGCCAGCGTGCCGAGGCCGTTCGGCTCTTTTGCTCCCATAAAGGAACGGGCTGGGGATATATTTGGACCTGTAGCTATGCATTGCCCTTGCATAAATGACAGGAAGATGCTGACACATAATTGTACCATTCTGAAATGCCCCACATACGAGACGCCAAGTCAATTCCAAAAGCCTAATTGACTATAATGCCACGAGTCAATTGTAGCCTTTTCGCTTACAAGGTGATGTTATCACAGACCTACGTTTAAAAAGTAAACCACATGACCTCGTGCATGTAGCCTGACCACCATTTTATAAAGTACTTGATTAGTTATGAAGGCCTTAAAGGGATAGTTCACTTCTCATACAGTGAAAGTCAATGGTGTCCAAAGTTTGAATGGGATGAAAAGTATGTTCTTTTGTTTTCTGCAGAAGAAAAGTGTCAAAAAGATTCGGAAGTGAACGAATCCTTTAAACATACATTACTGGTTTCTGGTTGTGTTCTGAATAGCGTACAGCCATACTACTATTTTAGCAGTATGCAGTATATACACTATTACTCAAAAGTTTAGTGTGTTTTTTTTAAAGAAATTAAAACATTTATTAATCAAGGATGCATCAAATTGATAAAAACTGACATTCATAAAATTGCAAAATATTTCTATTTCAAATCAATTCTGTTCTTTTGAACTTTCTATTCACCAAAACAATCCTAAAAAATCAAATGTATCACAAAATATGAAGCAGCACAACTGTTTTTGACATCGATAATAATCATAAATGTTTCTTGAGCAGTAAATCAGTATATTATTATGATTTCTGAAGATCATGTGACACTGAAGACTGGAGAAATGATGCTGAAAATACAGTTTTGATCACAGAAATAAATTACATTTTAAAATATATTCCAGTTATTTTGTTACATGTTACTGTTTTTACTGTATTTTTAATGAAATAAATGCCTCCTTGGTGAGCAGAAGAGTCTTCTTTCTTTCTACTTAAACACAATACCAAGATTTTTAAATCATCTTCTTTATTCGTTATGTAATTTTCTCTAAACTGGGTTGTAACTCCACTACCGTTTGAAACAAACACACAGAAGTATTCATTATTTGTAGAGACCACTGCAGAGTCTTCTGTACTCAGTGAAATGAGAAGAACATGGTAAAACGTCATGGTTAATGTTGAGTTTCCTTTCGTTCAGCGGGTCGAAGGATGATCATCTGTGTGTTTTGTGAGTCAGGTTTTCTGCCCTGCGTTTACAGCGAGTGCTTGTGAAGTAACTCAGCAGAGGTCTGTCGTTCCTGTGAGCTCACCGCCGGCGATCGTGAGATCCACGAGCACTTCGGCTTTTATACCGCCGCTCAAAATAACCACCCTCCCATTGGCTGAGAAAACCGCTCTCGTTGAATCACACCGAGCCAATTAGACAGGGACACTTCCTGGCCTGTGAAAAGCTGTTTCCTGTTGATAGACGGAGCCGGAGAGCGAGAGCGTGTTCCTCGCTGCTGTTGTACTAACACGTCGGTGGACATGAAAGCACTGTTCTTGATCTTTTATGTTCCAGGAATATTCGAAGGCCATTTTTTGTTTGTGCTATTTGTTAAATCAAGTGTCACTATGCTCATATTAGTGTTAGTTATGTGATGAAACCTCTGAAACTAACCTGTAACCTCTTATTATATTTAAAATAGTATGCAGGACTTAATCTGAAGGTACTATATTATTGTTTGACATTTATTTTATTTCATTTATGCATAGCACTTTTTTTCATTTGTGCTTTGCTAAGGCAAGCATCACTATCACTAGTGCTCATATTAGTGTTAAAACCTAAGTCTAAATAGTATATATTATTTTATTTTAATATATTATATATATATTTTTATTTGAAAGGCAATATATAGTATGTTTTATTTTTATTAAATATTTGTATTATTTTATTTTTTTTATTTGTTAATGTGTTAGTTATAATCTGTATAAACACTAATCTCTAATATTTCATTATTTTATTTATTTGTTTGTTTTGTTGTGATAGTATGTATACCATTATTAATACATTTTGGATTTTCTTTTGAAGCATTTATTTTAATTGAATTTATATATATTTTTTAAATGTTAATAGTATGTATACCATTAATAATACATTTATTTTTTGGAAGTATGCAGTAGTATTTTGTTCATTTTGTTTTGATTTGTTTTAATATTTATACCATTAATAGTACATAAAAAATACTTTGGAAGTATGCAATTTTTTTTTTTAGAATTTTGATATTTTGTTTAGAAATTTTTATTTTATTGTATTTTTTATGGACTGTAGTACTGCATGCACTTTTTGTTCATTTGTAGTCTTTGCGAAATCATGCATCACTATTACTAGCATCTATTCTTGAGGTTTGTGATATGATCAAACCTTTAATAATAAAGGTGAGTGCAGTGTTTGTGCTCCAGACATGAACAACTTCTTAAATAATAATTACACACATAATTACATTGCATTTGTATTCCAAAAATGCATTATTGATTAAGTCTAAATCTATAGTGAAATGACATTGTCAGGCGTTTGCGCTGGAAAGTTCAGTCGTGTCATAGGAAATCACATGCACACAAACACGCATTAACATTGTGTGTTTAAACCGCTCTCACATGCATGTAGACGTTTCCTCTGTTTGTGCTGAACAAACACTCGTGACCTCACAGACGTTCAGAATACTATCATACATACCTGTGCTGTTTCTGCAGGATGTATATGTGTGACCTCACAGACGTTCAGAATACTATCATACATACCTGTGCTGTTTCTGCAGGATGTATATGTGTGACCTCACAGACGTTCAGAATACTATCATACATACCTGTGCTGTTTCTGCAGGATGTATATGTGTGACCTCACAGACGTTCAGAATACTATCATACATACCTGTGCTGTTTCTGCAGGATGTATATGTGTGACCTCACAGACGTTCAGAATACTATCATACATACCTGTGCTGTTTCTGCAGGATGTATATGTGTGACCTCACAGACGTTCAGAGTACTATCATACATACCTGTGCTGTTTCTGCAGGATGTATATGTGTGACCTCACAGACGTTCAGAGTACTATCATACATACCTGTGCTGTTTCTGCAGGATGTATATGTGTGACCTCACAGACGTTCAGAATACTATCATACATACCTGTGCTGTTTCTGCAGGATGTATATGTGTGACCTCACAGACGTTCAGAGTACTATCATACATACCTGTGCTGTTTCTGCAGGATGTATATGTGTGACCTCACAGACGTTCAGAATACTATCATACATACCTGTGCTGTTTCTGCAGGATGTATATGTGTGACCTCACAGACGTTCAGAATACTGTCATACATACCTGTGCTGTTTCTGCAGGATGTATATGTGTGACCTCACAGACGTTCAGAATACTATCATACATACCTGTGCTGTTTCTGCAGGATGTATATGTGTGACCTCACAGACGTTCAGAATACTATCATACATACCTGTGCTGTTTCTGCAGGATGTATATGTGTAGGAGGCATTTATTGTATGCATAGAAAATACAGATTCAATTGTTGATTCACTGTTTGACCAGATTGTCAAGCACTCCAACATTTTTTACACAAAATTGGACTAAAAAAGTACAAATATTTTGATGTCACGCGACACAATATAATGATGTCAGGAGAAATACTTATAATTACACAGTGCCCCACATACTGGTTTAAAAATAGCTAGATTAATTAGTTGCTAACATTTACATTTTATTTTCTTTATGCACTTTTTGTCTTTTTGCTTTTGTGCTGTTTGCTAAGTCAAGAAACTAGTGCTCATATTAGTGTTAGTTGTGTGATGAAAGCCCCCCCCGTTTGTCAAGCATCACTATTACTGGTGCTCATTGTTAGTGATGTGGATATTTTTTATTATTTGATTGTATTATTTATGCACACATATAAATGTTTTTCATTTGTGCTGTTTGTTAAGTAAAGCATCACTATGATTATCATTGTTATTGATGTGTTTATTATGATTTATATTCATTTATAATCTTTTTTGCCCAATTTGATTTGATTCTTTATTTGAATCTTGCCCAATATTAACTGTATTGTTTTGGTGATACTAAAGCTCAATGCATTCTCTTTCTCTCTCTCTCTGCAGACTTTCACTTCTCCATTATGCAGTATTGCATTGCCTTGAACTTCAAGAAGGAGGGTCATATTTCACATCTACTGTAATCAGATTTACTTCAGACAAGTCATTGACTTTAATATACATTCTACGGAATGACAGCTGATGCTCATTACACGTTTCACCATGTCTTTCCAGATAAACCTCCCTTACTGTGCATTAAGGAGACTTCTGCTACAAGCGTGTTTTGGGCAACACGGGACCGTTTACAGTAAGAGCTAACAATAGTCACTCCTCCATTTTCTCTTGAATTCTGCGGAAATCAGTGTGATTGCACATTCTCACAAGGCATGTGAATCAGATTGTCATCTGCATTATCTCTGGATTGTTTTTGTGCAATATGATGCAAGTAATAAGCAAAACTGGGATGTTTAGCAGCTTTAATCACTGCCAAAGAAAGAGTGTGATTCTTCACACGATCAGAAGATGTTTATGGTGGTTGTGAGGAATTTTATCTCTACTGTATAATAGTTGTGGTCACCAAATAACAAAAACAAATACTCCTTTTACTGTTAACACTGTGACCTGTTACAGTTTCTGTAATATGACACTTAATATCTCTCATCATTCTTGTGGTGAGATTAACAGGAGCGGCAATTACATCAGATTTAGCACTTGTTGGTTTAGCAATTTATTATTACCTAATGTTTCATTTACTCTTTGGTTCGTTTTTTCCAAGCCCAGTCTTAAGAAAATAGTACGATAAAACAAAAAATCGTGGTGTTGATACGCAAAAATGGACTTAGGCGTATATATGATATGAACATGTATGGCATGCATATGATACACAGTTTTCACGTGCATATGATACGCAGTTTTCACGTGCATATGATACGCAGTTTTCACGTGCATATGATACGCAGTTTTCACGTGCATATGATATGCATCTACCCCACAACCCTAGTGTATACAAGTATATACACGCCAAAGTTCATTTTTGCGTATCAATACCACTATTAATTTTGATTTGGTGATCTGTTTATATGCACTTTCATGAGATGAGGTTGTTTTTTCTTACTGCTGAAAGTTCATGGTCAAAACTGAAGTGGAGAGAAGTTAAAACGAGTATTTTATTACACATGTAACTTTACAGCCAAAAAAGTACTGAGGTCATAATGGAAACTGTAGTTCACTTTAGTGAATCCGTTTGTTTGGACAGTAATAATTCCTACGTAAAAAAGATAGCTTTATCCTCTGTGCAGCATTTACAGTCTTTTGTTAAATTCAAATGCATTTTTGAAAGAAGTCAAAAAATGAATTTGATAAAAAATATAATAAATTATTATAAAAATGTGAAATATTATTACAAAGTAAATACAAAAAGTATTTCTTTAATGTGGGTAGCAGGGACCTCCCATAATTTGAGTAAATTGAGTCAGACTTTGTTTCCCTGCGTATTGTTTAAAAATGTTTTGTTTTTTTTGGTTTATTTAATAGGGACCATGCATATTCATGAACATTGTTGTATAAAAATACACCATGTAAATATGCCAGAATTAGTAACAATAACTACTTTTCATCCGCAGTCCCTAGGCAGGTAACATAAAACTAACATAAGGACAGCCAACAATAATACAACATTCATTCACTATAAATGAGAAGGTACACATAATGGTGACATATACATTGACAACAAAACAAAAACAAAACAAAAATTCCAACAATGATAGAAAAGACATTGTTCATCCACCTCTATACTGCATTCAACTTTAACAATGAAAGTGTATGGATGATAAACGTGTGACAGTTAAAAATGAATACATGTGCTTCCTTGTGTTTCCGTGCCCATATATGGTCCTTCCTGTTCCCCAGTCATTATGAGTTCAGTTAGTCCCAGCCGTGTGTCCTGATTATGTTCACGGTGTGTCGAGTTAGTTCTGTCTATTTATAGTCTGTTCTACCTCATGTTTGCTGTCGGTTGTTAAACGTCATTTGTGTGCGTCAGGTCATTAATATCCATGTTCCTGTGCTCTTTGCTTTCTGTCATTAAAGACATTATTATTTAAAGTATCTCCTCGTCTCCCTCGTTCCATATCCCTGACGGAACGAGACACCTGGGCCCTCAAAATCTAATTTTGTATCGTAAAATTGCGATATTGTCCAATTTGGACCATCTGGCTCACAAATTCCACCTTGAATGTTTTGATGGCTCATAGGACCTTAAGTTGGAGTAAATAAATGAACAAATAAAACAGGACAGAAACAAATACTGATATAAAATCACATGATTTCCTCACCCTCATGTCGTTCCAAACGACGTTCTTCTGTTGAACACAAAACTAGATTGTGTAGAATGTTACCAAACCATTTCGGTTACGCTTGATTTCTTCTGTATGGACAAATATTTCTTGAATTGATCAAATTATGTTCCACAGAAGCAAGAAATCCATACAGGTTTGGAATGACGTGATGTTGAGTGAATTATGACCATTTTTATTTTTGGGTGAATCTTCCTTTAAGAACTTTATTATTTGTAAATAATAAACACCTACTTTTTTTTATAAGACACTGATATTTATCTTTAATCAGGCTCTTATTGAATTAACATTTGACTTCGGTTAAAATTCATTAGAACTAAACATCTAAAAAGAAAGAAGTTCTTGCTTAGAATCCAGAGTTTAGCTGCTAGTAAGCTATTATTAGGATGGTGTCACAAGAAGTAAAACCACTATTGTATGGTTTTTAAAATAAATAATAAGTAATAATAATCTAAACATGAAGAAACTACAAAACACCTTGTAAAATTAAAATATTCCCAATAGGTAATAACAGTACCATTTATAATAAATACATGTATATGTGTACAGTGTTAATAACTATGGTGCTGGATTGACAAGCCTATTGGCGTTTTCCAATATACCTCATTGTGTTGACTGTTTTCAGCCAGCATCTCTAGAACCGTTCATGTTCTCATATCACACATAATTCTGTGTCCCATCTGAATAGATTTATCACTTATGAATCGTGGCAGAAGCGCGGCGCACGTTTGTCAGCGCTGTGCGTGTTTCGCATGCGCTGTAATTTAAAACAGTGTCTAATATCGAGGAGGTATCCTTGTTTCAGCGATCGGCCCACTGTTTGAATGGCATGTCCATGGACCAGTATGCGATCGCGGGCCCCCCAGACCTCTGGGCCCTGTGTATTCTGCCCCCCCCCACTAGCGATGGCCCTGCCCTTCCTCATAAAGCGACACCAATGCATTATTCATTGCTGTTGAACAAATCACACAAACCTCTACAATCTTCACAGGTTATCCTAAAGAGCGTGTTTGACATGAAACAGTCAGTAGGTCAAACAGAACTGGTTCTGTGAAATCCTGGACCTCTTAAAAAAAGCAGCTCTTTCTCAGCAGCAATTGCTTAAAACACCTCGTTCTAGGAAAAAGAATGTGCGCCTTGTTCCAGATATAGCGTCTTTGGTCAGCAGAGTTTCTCCTGGTTGTGGCTCTAAAGGACCTTAAAAAGGACTTTCAAAGCGATTAAGCACATTTTTATCCCAAATGTCGTTAAAAATATCATTTTTCATCGTTAGTGTAATGTGGAAAAATTATCTTTTTTTATATATATATATATATATGTTTAAGTAAAAAAATAAATAAAAAATATACTATTATACTGTTTGTTGTGCTGCCTTTAATTTATGCTGATTTAAATTACAAAAATAATTTAATATAATTTATTTAAATTTGTTTGGGGTACTGAATTTGACCTGGACATGTTTTTGTGATTTTTTCTTTTATAAAAATGTGATTAATTAATTGATTTGAATAATATAATATATTTAATTAATTAATTATTTGTAGATAGAAAGTTATTAGTGCTTCATAAGAGGCTCTTCACAGCATCAGTATATGGGGAGAAGAATTACAAAAACAAATGTTTACAAATAAAAAAATATATATATTTTACACATTAAAAAAATCCACAAATGAGAATTTAAATGTGGTTTATTGCATGTGTGTGTATGTATATATATATATGTATATTATCCCAAATGTCATTTAAATATCTAATTCATGTAATGTCAGACAATATCAAAAAGTATTTTTAATTATTTTAAAATATTTTTTCTGTTGTTGTAGTGTCTTTAACTTATTATGATTTAAATAACTAAAATTAATTAAAGAATCATGAAAACAAATATGTAATCAATAATAGTATTGATTAAATATGTAATAAATAATGTTTTTCCCCTATGATTTTGGGATTGAATGTGACCTGGACATGTTTTTGTGATTTCTTTAGACTAGATCTCTCAGTAAAGGGGATGTGGATCATATATATTTTCCGAGTTGTTCCCATGCTCATAAATCCCTGTAATTACTGTAAACATGAGCTATAGAGCCAAATCGTGCTTCGTTTCCAAGCACACGTGTGTTGCAGCTGCATGCTCTAAATGTGCTTTTATAGGCCGAGCAGGGACAGTTTTTCGGGTTCATTCTGGTGTTTGTCCCGTCTTTCTGTCAGGTGCTGGTCAGACTCGTAATGCCTGCGGACCGGACGAGTCTGTAAGTATGAGATTACACAAGATCCTGTAACTCTGGGCTGTATATAAGTCATGATAGCATGTGTATCTGATACACTCACTGACAGTGTCGGGGGGGGAACGCATTACTTTTTAATTTACTGGAAAATATCTGAGTTAGTTTTTCCCCATTTATTGACGACAGTGCGCCGTGTGAACATCTTACTGTAGTTATAGACTAAATATGAATGTGTATTAATTCATCCCACTCGCAAAAAAACAGATTCAGTATTCATCAAAATGAATTAAAACAATTTTTTCACTCAAAAAACGAGGTACCTACTTTCGGATAAATGAGGCTAACGATTAATCAGATGCAAATAGAAACACAAAACCAGTCCTAAATGAAAGAAAACAAGTTGACAAAAAGATTGAATCCAATATTTGGTGATAATATAGCATAATGACAGATTTAAAAGCAGTTGTTTGGAAGCCGGTCATTTTTGATCGGGAACACCACAAGTGTGACTTTTTGCAATTTTGTACAAAATAAAAGCATTTAAAAGCAAACTTCCTGATGAATCATTAAAGTACACTAGTGTGAGAAACAGTGCACATTTTCATAATTTTTTTTATCTCATATTGTGAAAATTATTCATAAAAAATGCTTTTTTCACTCAAAAAACGAGGCACCTACTCTCAGATAAATGAGGCCTACGATTAATCAGATGCAAATAGAAACACAAAACCAGTCCTAAATGAAAGAAAACAAGTTGACAAAAAGATTGAATCCAATATTTAATGATAATATAGCATAATGACAGATTTATAAGCAGTTGTTTGGAGTCCGGTCATTTTTGATCGGGAACACCACAAGTGTTACTAGGTGAAATAAAACCCACAAAAAATTACGCAAATATTTTAAATAATTAATGAGAAGTACTTATACCCTATGTGAACAGAGTCAGTAAGTTTGAGTCTAATGCGATAACGTTAACTAGTATTTGGGAAAAATAAAATCTTTTTCGGGTCAATTTGACCCGAACACAACCAGAGGGTTAAAAGTAACTAAGTAACGTATTTAGGGAGTAACGCAATATTGTAATCATTACTTTTAAAAGTAACATTCCCCAGCACTGCTCACTGATACACTCATAATCAACACGCTGATCTTAATTCTTTCGCCTCTTTCCCAAACTCAATACAGTATCTTAGATCATCAGAAAACACAATGCATTGAGTCAGTGACTCTGATTAACTGCTTACAAGCAGTGTGTTTTATCACCGTTTCCTGCGAAGAGGATGATGATGATGAACTTTCACTGATCAGAGTTTAAACACGCTCCATCAGATTATGTAAGACGCGTGTGGTTAAATGATGAAAAGAGGAGGATTTACGGTGTGTCACAGTAATCAAGTCAAAAGGTCAAGTCTCAAGAGAACTGGGTTAACATTTCCAGGTCGTTTTTCACCATAAATCAATTGAAAATAATGTGAAATTATATTTTACATTAAGAAAAATGAAGGCTTTTTTAACTGTAACATTTAAGCTCATTTCCCTTCATAATGTTCATGACTGTAATTGTGTTTTATAATTGAGTTTGTTTGTAATTCTCATTAATCTCAATGATAATTCTCGTTAAATTCTCATTATGGTTAATTAAAAAGATCATTTTGGGAACACGATGTTGTTTATATGTACATGTAAATTAAAGAACAGCTTAATGTAATTAATGTACTCTTTAAAATAATGGCAGCCTTTCACGTGAAAGTGCCAAGAAAAGACATGTAAATGTAAACAGCAGAAGATATCAGCGGTTCAATCTGTCTATTGTGAGCCTCGCACCCTGAGGGATCAGCTCGAGTGGTAACACTAGTCCAGCCGGCCCGGGTTACTCTCCTCAACCTGCTTTTGTGTGGAGCACGAGGAGCGCTCCTGAACAAAGGTGAGGAACGGATCTTTCTGTGGCCGGGCCGCTGTATTGTGAGCAGATGTGTGAGTCATGAGTGATTGGATGGGAACTACTGGAGAACAAGTGAACATTAGATGAACTCTCCTTTGTGTTGTATTTATAGCGTGAGTCACCTTACAGTTCGGCCATGTGACCTCAGTGTGTGTGTGTGTGTGTGTGTGTGTGTGTGTGTGTGTGTGTGTGTGTGTGTGTGTGTGTGTGTGTGTGTGAGAGGTATTCCCTACGTTACCAAATGTCCCTGCAAGTATAGTAATTCCAGTACATTTTGTCCTTCTGGGGCCATTTTTTAGGTCCCCATGAGGAAACAAGCTTACAATTAATACAGAACGAAGTGTTTTGAAAATCTAAAAATGCACTAGATTTTGTGTGAAGGGTAGGTTTAGGGTAAGAGGATAGAAAGTACAGTTTGTACAGTATTAAAATCATTTCGCCTCTGGAGAATCCACATGGAAACATGGAAACCTGTGTGTGTGTGTGTGTGTGTGTGTGTGTGTGTGTGTGTGTGTGTGTGTGTGTGTGTGTGTGTGTGTGTGTGTGTGTGTGTGTGTGTGTAGGGTTGTAGGGTGTAGGGTGTATGACATCACAGATCAGCCTCTGAATGCATGAACATCATCTCCGTTTCATTTTAGAAATACTACCATCATATCATATATACACAGAAACATTAAGGTATTCACAAAATAAAAGTTCAGGTTAGCTTGAAGAAATTGTGACAGAAATATATTAATATTGTACAACATAATGCATTTCTTAATGTAGTAATAATTGTACTTCTAATGTACTTAAAGGAGTAATCACAATTTTAACAGTGCCCCTTTTGTGCAGCACTTAGTTTGGCCAAAACATCGAAAGGGTTTCATTTCGCTGGATTACAAAAAATATAAAAATTATAATATTAATTAATGTCTATGGAATTACTAATGTTTTAAGGATTCATCTGATTACCAGAAAATATAATGTATTGCATGGGGCCCTAAAAAAATTTTCGTTAAACTTTTAATAAATTACTGTTAAATTATATAAGTTTCATGATTTCATAACAGAGTCTAGAGAAAAATTGAAAAAACCACATCCAGAACAATTAAAACAATAAAAGTAGAATTTGCTGGGAAACAAAGAAGCAATTTGGGATTAAATAACAAGGATTTCATAGGGCCCTATATCCTTTTAAAACACGTGTGTGTGTGTGTGTGTGTGTGTGTGTGTGTGCGTGTGCGTGTGCGTGTGTGCGTAAAGCGTCAAGCGTGCGTGTGAGTGTTAGTGTGCGTGTGTGTGAGAGAGGGAGAGAGAATGTGTAATCTGGCATTCGAGGACACAAATGTCATGGTTATATTATAACCAGTGGCGGCTGGTCAATAGGGGGCGCTGGGGCACCGCCCCCCCCCCTTCAAGTTAGCCCCCTTTAACATGTTAACAATAAGTTAAAAATCGCAAATATTAACTAAATAAAATCATTTAGTCATAGTATTCTACTGTTAGTTATATTATAATTTATTGAAAATCAAAAAATCTAAACTATATTTCTTTCATATTTGTGTGTGTGGGCCGGACTAATGAGTGTGTATGTAGGTACACAAACTTTTCAAAAGCATGTGATTTGAGGCCAAGCTTCCAATTGGCTTGTTTCAAATGGTCCTTGAGGCGCAGGCTCCTCCCACTTTGTTGTTAGAGCGAATCAGTATTGTTTTGATATGTTTGGCCTCATGTGATTGGACCGCTTCTCAACGACTCGCTCCACTCAGCAGCAGCTCGCCAGTTGACAGACAGGTACTAATTAATGTGACGCAATGCAATATCTCCAGATGAAAGAACATTCGGTTTATCTTTACACAAATACCCGCTCACAAGGCGCTCGGATGAAGAAGAAAAGGATCAAGGAGCTTGGACCAGATCGCCCGTACTTTCAGTTTGTTTGCACCCCCCAAAAATTTTTAGCACCAGCCGCCACTGATTATAACATAAACATGGTTCATGAGGTTTACACTTCCTGTGTCCTCAATTGCTTAAAACATACTAAGCTGTGTTTTTTGACATTCAAAAAATGCCTCTAGTTTTCTGTGAGGGGTATGTTTAGAGTAAGGTGATAGAATATATACATGAGTCTCTTGTGCACCTCAAATCAGTCACTTACAATCTTCTGTCTCAGTTATGATGCTGTCTATGTAGGCAGCAAAGCAGCCCTCGAGGTTTTGGAACGGAGTTCAAGTGTGGCACCACACCATGCTGTAGGTGTGGTTGTCCTCAGTTGACTGTGTGTGTTACTGGATGTTTTACTGCCTCTTTCAAACACACACAGACAATCAGACGACACTGAACACATCAGAACCATCTTATCACAGATCGGCAGACACAAATACCTGAGCAGACGGACAGTAGAGGATCGATGGTTATGTAACTACACTCATGATACACGCTCATGATCTGTTTTTATTTCAATCAAACTTGCTGAATGTTATTTTACAATTCAAAACTTGTTCATTCATAACTAAAAAAATACTGAGGAGAAATAAAACACAAACATAAATCACCAATGAGTCACTAACGGTCATTGCGTAAGATTAAAACGCTATAAAATGAATGTTGAGAGCAGCTCAGAACATTTTAATGAGAAAAGATATTGAGATCTTTTGATCAAAGACTTGGCATGTGTTTGGTTCACTGAAAGTAATTGGTGTAGGGTAAACATTGGTAGTAAATGTCACAAATCATTACAAAGAAATGACTAACAACATTAAACTCAATATGAAATTCTGAAGACTGAAAACACACTCTTATAATCTTTATTTACAACTTTTTAAAAGTGTATCTTTGCCCTTCTGAGCACAGTTTGAGGCATTTATGATATGCTAGAGGAGAAGTGAGAGTTGTGCAGACGACTCCTATTTGAGAACTTTGTTTATTTATTTCGATCATAATCATATCAGATTCCCAAAAACACACACACTCACCCTTCTCAACTGCATAATGCTTCTTTTTGTGTTTTTATATTGATTTTGCATTGATTTTGCATCTCAGATGCGTAGTCATATATCACATAAACAGGGAGAAAAGCTTTATCAAGGTCCAGAATTCTGTAGACAGAGTGTCTCCATCTCGATCCGCCCACGGTACCTGCACAGGTGAGTCACGGCGCAGGGTGAGGTTCAGTACACCAACCCATCTCTAACTCGCTCGTTCTCTCCAGAGTCTCTCACGAGAGCGTTTTCCAGCAGCAGAGATTCATGTGCTGTTATACAGATACATCTCTCCAGTGGAAACCCATTACAAACACTCACAAACCATTTCACTGCTCGATTCAGCTCGAGGGATAGACAACATGCACACAATTACCCTACGAACATTAGATATAAAATTAAAGGCTTTGAAGATTACAATGTCTGACAGCTTGAATACTTGCTGACGGCCGATGAAGCGAGTGCTGAGACGACAGACGTTCTGAGTCAGACGCAGCAGCAATGAAAGTCTTTTAAAAGGCACTTAATCAGTATCTAATAAAGACATGCATGTTTGGCTTTGCAAGATTCACAAATTACAAACGAGATCCGTTTCATCTCTAATGTGTTTGCTATAAAGCAATTAGAGTTAAAGGCGAGCGAATTAAGAAATGACGCAGTATGTCACTTCAAAAAATGATTTTCTTGTTTTTCGGGTGTCTAGACGTTGTTAAATCAAATACATTTGCTTGAGAAGTAAAATGACAAGATATTAAGTCTTGTTTTTGTGAAAAAGTGCCAAAAATCTGTCAGTGTGGTAAGAAAACGTTTTAAGCTCGTTTCTGCCATGGAATTAAAAATAGAAAAAGGTAATTACAACTTTTTATCTCACAATTTTTATCTTATAAATATTTATATTTAAAAAAAATTGAGAAATATTGTGAGACGAAGTTGGAATTACCTTTATTTTCTTATCCTGTGGTGGAAATAAGCTTTGTTTATTGTAATTTGTTTTATTATTTAATATTAATTTAACTTAATATCTTAAAAATGTTTTGCTACGTGTCTTGATTTCTTAAAAATATGTATTATTTGTACTCCAAAACAAGACAAACATACTAAGTGTAAAAAGTGATAAACTGACTTAACTTAAAGAATTGAGGAAACCGTTGCCTTAAAATGATTAAGTTAATAATAATACAAAAATAAGTTAAGTTCACTTAACCTTTTTAAATGATTATTTACTTAAGTTAAGTCAACCTATCACTTTTCACAGTATAAATCTTTTTTTTTTCAGTGATTTGGTTGTAAAGGTTGCTCATAACGATCTATTGTTTGTTAAAGGGATTCCCGAGCTTCTTGCATACAATCACACGCACAAACATTACAATATGGGTGTGTTTCTTTGCAGAACTGAATAGCATTGCAAAACTTTTACATTCCAGGCATCGCACCTGTCAAACCTGCTCACGTTGTTTTCACACGCTTGAGAGGACATTTCAGGAGAAGCCTTTGTGCACTAAAGCGTGAATGGTTTTCTAATGCGTTTTCGTAATCAGATCCACTACGATTTGATAACATGCCTATTTTTGTCTATTTACGCAACTGTCGTTTTCAGCTGAACATATTAATCATAATTCCAGGAGGTTTCAGATTTGGGCTGGTCAGACATCCACTGCTGAGCCAAGCGTTTACATTACATTACAATCCCTTTAAAAGATAAGCAGTTATCATTTTAAATGACAGAGGATTTATGGGTTGTTTGCATCCCCTCAGATGATCAACTCTTTTGAGTTCGGCCTTTTCTGCATGGTCTGATTATAGTTGGGCCATTTCTATGTCAAAATTAGCACCTGTTTACAAAAGCGGTGAGGACTGCGGTGTTGAAAGATTTCAGCTGTATGGCATGCATTTTAAAATGTCAGTTTTTCTTCAAAAGCATTCCTTTTATTATTTACCTCATGCAATTTAGACAGGAATGGTGAGATTTGAAGCACAGGTGGATTTAGTTTAGTGTACAGTAAAATCACGGCTGTAATGTTAAGCTGGTTTTGACAGGAATGCGTCTCTAAACTCTCCAGATTGATGTATTTAGAGGTCACTGAAGCAATGTCTCAGCATTCGTTGAAGATGTTTGGAGGGTCATTGAGGCTGTTTTCTGACGTACACTGTACACCAAAAAAAGGACGTACATTTGTGTGCGATTGTGTAAAATATAACCCTAGAATTTCCAGAGTAACCAGCAAAATACCATGTTTACTTTTACTTTACTTTAATTTTTAGACATTTAGCAGACGCTTTTATCCAAAGCGACTTACAAATAAGAAAAAGTAACTAAAACTATAAGTTAAAACTCTATAAATACTATATATACACACATTTAAGAAAATTGAGAAATTAAATAAAATTACAAATTGTCATTAAAAAGCTATAATTATGAAGTTATTATAATAAAAACCACCTCATGTGCAATGTAAATGCTTTATGTTGTATGTTTGTAACCTTGTATTGTAGTATTATAGTAATGTACAAACTTGCTAATAGGGTTCCTTGTTTACAACATAAGAGAAATATTGACATACTGTACCTGATATGTATCTAAATGGATCAATATCAAACTGAATGATGAAATATGTGTTATTACTCAGCCCTATAGTTCCCTAGACATAAACAATAGTTACCGTGGTGCATTTTTGTGAGGGAAAAAGTGTCTATTATCACAACAAGCACTTGTTGGTTATTGAAGGAGGTTTCCTCAGGTCAGAGGTCAGTTTGTTTAACAGAGATAAAGCGACACATGCCTCTGTACGTGTTCAGACGTTCACACATGATCGTATGATGATTAAACACCTGTGTTTGGTCAGTAGATCTCTTAGGTTCAGGTGTGAATCGGTGGGTCCTCGTGGCCGTTGATTTGTCACATCGGGACAAAGTGTTACGCCGTGACAGTCAGTCTTAGTCACGATGTGTAGGTGACGCCGCTCACGTAGTGCAGCCGGTCAATGTCCAGCCTGCCGGAAACAGAGGCGCCAGTGCCGTGGATGACTCTTCAAATTGGCCTTTCACACAGACTTGGATGAAAGGAATTGTATTCAGTGAATGTTGAATTGTTTCCAAAGCACTTATTTCAAACCTTCAGCATAGATTTGTTCTGATGTTGATGAATCTGGTTCATTTTCCAGAGTGTCTGCATGCAGTAAGTAATTAGCATAATTTATGTCCAGATTTATACATCTCCATAAATGGACTTTCCTGCAGTACTTGAGACGCAACACAGCACTGTTATATATTCATAGATTGCATGTAACCAGGTGCATTTTTATATAAAACCAATTTCAAATCAAGCGTGTCGTTTTAGTTTAGGGTCACTTAATTAATTGTCTAATAATAATATATATAAAAAACAACAACAAAAACCCATCTTGAAACGTATACATATATTAAAAAGCCAGAAAGAGTCGTTTTTGCATACATATACCCTAACGAATAAACTTGTGCACATGTGATTTCAGTTGGTTTGATCTAAAATTTAGTGCAAACATGATAAAATTATATATATATTTTTTAAATGACAAAAACACACAAAAAATTACTGAAACTAACAAAATGAAAATAAAAATATAACAAAATAAAAATTAAATATTATTCCGAATGTTAAGAAAAACGAATAGTATATCAGTGATATTGAAGTAAGAGCTGAAGTGTTTAACATGCAGGGTTAACTCTCGCCGCACCTCTCACCAGGTAACACACCGCCCCAGGTGACGGCCCCCAGCCTCAGACGTCTGTCCCGGGCCGCTGTGGGCCTCTCGGAGCCCGGCACAGGTCTCTCCTGCTGGGCTCTTCGCTCAGGACAATGGCCAGTGGACCTGAATGAGGTCAGACTTTACACACACACAATGAATATTCCCTACAGAGACTTTGTGTCCAACAACAACAACATCACACACAATGGGTTCAGCTCTCTCTCTCTCTCTCTCTCTCTCTCTCTCTCTCTCTCTGTCTCTCTCTCTCTCTCTCTCTCTCTCTCTCTCTCTCTCTCTCTCTCTCTCTTAACCTTCTCTTTTCTCTGTCTCTCACCCTTTATCTTTCTCTTCTTTCTATACCTGTTTTTCTGTAGGTATTTGTCTTCTAATTTTCTCCCCCTATTTCGATTCTCTCTTTACATTTTTATGTTATTTCAATTCTATCTTTACATTTTTATGTCATTTCAATTCTATCTTTACATTTTTATGTTATTTTTTCATTTACTGTGTAACTGTACTTAAGAATTGTATAGGTTTTAATGTACTATCTTTATATTACATAAAATAATAATAAAATTATATAATAATTATATAATATATTATATAATTATTATATATATATATAATATAATATTACTGTGTGTGTGTGTGTGTGTGTGTGTGTGTGTGTGTGTGTGTGTGTGTGTGTGTGTGTGTGTGTGTGTGTGTGTGTGTGTGTGTGTGTGTGTGTGTGTGTGTGTGTGTGTGTGTGTGTGTGTGTGTGTGTGTGTGTGTGTAAATAAAACATTTCAATTTTGTGTCAGTATTTGTCACTTAAGAAATTTATTTTTACTGCCATATATTATTCATGTTTAATGACTATAATCATTACATAAATGATCTTGTCTAATTATTATATAAATTCTATAAATATTTGTTTTATTTCTACAATTTATAATCGTTTAATTGAGTGAAATGGTATTTGTTGCACACTTGAGAGATAAGCTTTGACCGTTTGCTCTGCAGGATATCAGGCTAACGAGGACTGACTGCAGTGGTTAATTATACAGTAATGAACGAGAGAGATAGAGATAGATAGGATGCACCTGATAGTCCTGCTGATAGTGGCCGATTCTCTGGCCGTTGGGCAGTGTTTGGTGGATCACAGCTGTGTTTTTCCATTGAAATCTGGTTTTGTTTTGGAAGGACTGAGCCGTTGTGGATTTAGAAGCAGGTTAAAGTCCATCTATTCAGTCTCGACCCACTGCGTCCTTCAGGATTACAGTCTTTGACCTGTTCTGCATCTGTTTAGAGCGGACAATAGAGAATGAGCAATATGAGACATGTGAAATAAGATGGTCATAACAAGAAAACTCATTACAGCTGGAATAACTGGCAAGACTGCACTTGTTTGTGCTTTCTTTCCTACATTTTTCCAACACAGAGTAGGTTTGTCTAGTTTTGACAAACTTGTCCCCAAGCGAGAGTCGAGACCTTCAGGGACAAGGTTAAAATGATTCAGAAATAAAGTAACTCAATTATTTTTTATTTAAAAAATGGAAAATGTTAGGTTCAGCTTGGTCTAGCCTGGTATTAATGAAATACTTATTTTTATAAAAACAATAGAAGTTCAAATAATGCCCTCGTGTACTACAGTGAGTAACTGACTCAAACTTTATTTCCTTCTGCAGTCAAAGTCTTATCGATCGAGATAGACTGGATGGCGTCGGTCCAAAGCAAACAGATGTGTTTTTACACCCGAGAGATTGCTAAAGATGTTTGGACTTCATTTTCTTGGGAATCAATCTTCTCTCCACGTCCCTTTATATCCGGTTCTGAGATTGATTCGAAGAAGATATTCAAATATTGAACTGCAAAATGTTTTTCAAGTTTAACTTGAAGTTTATTGAATGTAACAAACAACAGCATAAAAGGACTTTAAATTACAAGCAATCATAAGTGAAGCAGTTTATATATTTATATTTGCTAAAATTAGTAATTTCATTTCAATTTTAGTTGAAGTTTTTGTTTTTTATTCAATGTCTGTTTTTTACATTTTTAATTTAGTTTTAGTTATTATATTGCATTAAGTTAAACTAATGAAAATTTGCTGAAATTAAATACGTTTTTTTTTGTGTGCAGAAGTGTTTTCAGTCAGTGCAATGACTATCAAATGTTTATTCAAAGAACGTATCTATCAAAGTCTGATCATGCATGTTCCTGTGGCTCGGTGGTAGAGCATTGTGTTAGAAGCGCAAAAGGTTGTGGGTTCGATTCCCAGGGAACACACATAATGAATAAATGTATAGCCTGAATGCTCTGTAAGTCGCTTCGGATAAAAGCGTCTGCTAAATGCATAAATGTAAATGTGAGTGAATCATGTGATGAACAAAAGAGATTACTGAGGACCTCTGGAAAAGAGTTGATGTTGTTCATCAGACTAGAAACGGTAACAAAACCATCTCTAAAGAGTTTGGACTCTTAGTTTGGACAGATTGTGTACAAATGACCACTGTTACCTTCCCGAGAAGAGGTCGACCAACAAAGATCACTCCAAAGCAGAACGTGTAATACTCTACGAGGTTGCAAAAGTTCCCAGAGTAGCTTCTAAGCAACTAAAGGCCTTTCTCACATTGGCTAATGTTAATGTTCATGAACCCAGCATCAGGAGAACACGGAGAAACCATGGTGTGCACGGCAGAGCTGCAAGAAGAAAGACACTGTTCTCCAAAAACACAATTACTTTCTAAAGATCATGTGGACAAGCCAGAGACTATTGGAGAAAGGTTTAACGATGGATGAAACCAAAATAGAACGTATTAGTTTAAATGAGAAGCTATTATGTTCAGAGAAAACTTAAGAACACACTGCGTTCCAGCGTAAGAATCGTCTCCCATCTGTGAAACATGGAGGACGTATCATGGCTTGGGTCTGTTTTGCAGCGTCTTGGCCGGGACAGCCTGCTGTCATTGATGGAACAATGAATTCTGAATTATATCAGCAACTTCTAAAGGAAAACATCAGGACATCTGTTAAAGAACAGAGTCTCAAGAGAACGTGGGTCGTGCAGCAAGACAACAACCACAAGCACAAGTCATTCTACCAAAGAAGTTAAAGTTAAAGTCCAGAGCTTAATCCAATCAAAATGCTGTGACAGGACCTAAGCAAGCAGTTCATATGAGGAAACATGTTATTGTGCAGGACTGATCAGCATTTACAAGAAACGTTACCTTCAGTTACTGCAGCAAAAGAGGTTACACAGATACCGAAAGCAACGATTCACATGCTTTTGCAGCGCACAGATATGTAACACTGGAGCATTTTTCTCAATAAATAAATAAATGACAAAGAAAATGATTTTCTCTCACTTGTTTGATTCGGTTCTATTTGTCTACTTTCAGGACGTATATGAAAATCTGTTTGATGTTTTGCGTCATATTTGTGCAGAAATATAGAAAATTCTAAAGGGTTCACAAACTTGCAAACAGCATTGCATTTTTATTATTATTTTATTTCAAGTATTACAACTATTTTTACTGGTTTTAGTTTCCATTAACTGTAGTAATCCTGAAATCAGTAAATCACCAACACAAAGTGTGTCATTTATGAACAATTTAAGAAAACAAGAAAGTTTATTCCACGTGTAGCCAGTTGACGTTAGCTGTTGTAGTTATTAATGCAGTCTAACTGCATCAGGTGAGTGTGTGTCTATCTGCTCATGTAACATGGGATTATGAGAATAGAATAGCAAGAAACAAAGCAAAAGAGACACATTTGATGCTGTGCGTTATATTACATGGGAATGAGGACAGAGGGAAATTTATCCTGTTCAGAGCGCCTGCGTCTCCAGAGACGGAGAGAGAGTTTGAACACCAGACTCAAGGGACTCATGGCAGATCAGTTAGTTGTTGAAATGGTCATCCGCGGGTCTCTTTTATTTAGCTGTAGTAATCATATCTAATCGCTTACAAAAGCCTCGCAGCTGTGACGTCAGGACGAGGGCTTCCTCCAGGTGTTTGATTTCCCCACACCGGCATATAGTGTGATATAGCTTCTCTTTATGACACTCGACACGAGCGTGAACTACATAAACCACATCTATACAATATATCAGGATGAGTATTTACACAAAACACACACATGAATACTAGAGTCTTCTTTCCACAGATGTATGGATAACACAGTGTATTTCAATAAACAGAGAAAGTTTGTTTTATTGTTTAATTACATTTGTTTGTTTACTAAACACTTTTATTCAAATATCTTTGTTTGTTTATTGAGTTATTTGTATTTACTTGTTTAGCGGACACTTTGTCCAAAAAGAATGATTCATTCATTAGTTTGTTTAGTTGTTTGTTTACATTATTTTGCGGTTAATTTGGCCCTAAATAACTAAATAGTATGGATTTATTTACTGCTTACCATACTTCTATCTAATAATGTTTATTTGTTTGTTTGTTTGTTTGTGTGATTGATTTGGTAGTTGGGTGTTTGTTTAGTTATTTATTTGCATTTGTTTATTCACCAGACACTTTTTTCCAAAATAACTTATTTATTTATTTTTTTAAAGTGTATTTATTGATTTTATTTGTCCGTTCGCCCGTCCTTCCATCCAAAATAAATGTTATTTGTTTGTTTGTTTGTTTGTTTGTTTGTTTGTTTGTTTGGATGGTTGGTTGTTTAGTTATTTATTCACATTTATTTATATAGCAGGCACTTTTATCCAAAAGGCCAACATACTATTTATTTACTTACTTTCTTTCATTTTTTATTACATTCATTAATTCATTAAAAATGTATTTTTTTAATTAATATATGTTTTACTTAGCAGATTGTTAGTATTTAGAGAACCTACCGTATATTCTCAACTATTTATTGTTTTTGTTGTTTATTGTGATTAAATTTGTAATCATAATTTGTTTAGTCTGTTTAGTGTTAAACTTGGGTTTTGTTGTATATATTTTGGCTACTTTATGATAAAAGCTTTTATGTGTAAGTCACTTTGGATAGAAGTGTCTGCTAAATGAATAAATGCAAAGTGAAAAGACAGAAATGGCTTCATAAGCCCTGTCAGCAGATTCGAATGGTGTGTTTGAAGCCCTGGAGATGTTTCAGAGGATGTGATTTAGGAACGGCGTGACAGAAGATGCCTGAGCAATCACTGAAGATTCATATAATTACTGTAAGAGCTTTTGGTTTCATCTGGCCGTGCGTGTCGAGACAAAGCACCTCTAATAATTACACCGTGAGTTGCATAACCAGCTGGATAACTAAAGAGATTGTCATTGTTTTTTCAAGGATGAACGTTTGTGCCCAGAGGAGCATTTTATTGCTCGGTGTTTGCTCTTGAAATTTCTCTGGTATCTTTCCTATTCCTTTTCCATTCAAATGAGTCGATAATTGTCATACAGTACTGTAAGACAGATCTATGAAGTGAATGTGAAGAGCAGCTCAGGGATCTCTTCTGAAGCTTTAGAGGAGACACAAGAGTAATTATTGAGGTGTTTTTCTCAGGAGAATGACTAAAGACTTATTATTGAATCCCATTTCTTTCTTGAGTAAACAAGTGAGTGAGTGAATGAAGGTTGTGTTTTGTGTGAGCATTGTGTTTGTATATTGTTGACGTGTGAATTATAACACCACGTGTGATGGTTGTGTGATTATGTTCATTGTCTGCTGTAACTCTGTTGTTTGCATTAATAAATGGAGAGTGTCTTTCTCTCATTCTCGCCCTGCTGAAGCCCGTGTGTGATGCAGATTCGGTCGGGCTCTATTAAGGGCCATTAAGAGACGTCTCTTGATCTGTGATCCACTTCAAAGGTGTGAAGAGTGTGTGAGAGCGATTCAACTCTATAATTACACTTAAACACAGTAGTTGAAGAGAGACTAGATAACATCTAACCTCAGCGCCCTCTTCACACACACACATGCACGCACACACACACACACACACACACACACACACACACACACACACACAGCCACACACACACACACACACACACACACACACACACACACACACACACACACACACACACACACACACACACACACACACACACACACACACACACACACACACACACACACACACACACACACACAGCTCTAAATGAGGACAGATCATAGACTTCTAGATCATAGATCATAGACACACACACACACACACACACACACACACACACACACACACACACACACACACACACACACACACACACACACAGCTCTAAACGAGGACAGATCATAGACTTCTACTGTTTTTTGTGATGCTAATTACAATGAATAAAGACTAAAGAGAAAACCTTTTGCATATTTACAAATCAAAGCAGAATTAAAAGTAATACATCAGAACATAATTAGAATAAGAATGAGTCAGAACATAATTAAAAATACATTTAATTTTATTACAAATTCATCCTCAAATTCTATTGTTAAGGAAAATGCCGTAGAAAGAAATTGCTAGTAAAATACACAAATAATAACAAAACAAGTAACACACTGAATTAAAGTAGACGACTGAAATTGTATTTTTTATAAAATGAACCCCAAAAAGTTTTTTTTACAACTTTGAAAACCTATTTTACAGTGATGGTGAAATTAAGGAAATATTTACTTTTATTTTATTTATTTTCGTTGTATCCACGGTACTAAAATAAAAAAGTATGTATTTATTTATTGATGCCTCAATTTGCAAACAAGACTACAGCTTACATTTCTGGAACAGTCTTTCTTGCAAATTTAGGAACCATAAAAAATACATACAAACACAATACATCTATATATATATATATTAATGCTACATAAATATGAAAAGAGGATTTTTGCTGTATAAGTAGTGTCCATTCAGTTAGTTTTTCTCTTTCCCTGTTATCGTTTCCTCATAGTTTTCCCGCCTAACCATTTCCTTGCAGTCTTTGACAGCTACAAAAGCCGTTTCAGTCTGTGTTTGAGCCGCTCTCACACATGAGCCCACAACAGTGCAGTTCTGTTGGAGACCTTTCAGAGCAGCACACGGTGATGAACTACTGCGTTCTACGACTGAAATACCACATTAGAGGGATTCCAGCGCCGGTGTTTACTCTACAGGGGACAAACGGCAGTATTGAGCGCACGGCGAGCTCTGAATGAGCTCGTTCTGTTCATAACACACGGCAGAGCCCCCATTTACACAGCACACACACCACTTCAAGAAAATAACTCTGTTAATGGCATCGCACAATTCAAGACCCACGGCTGGTGTGCTTTTAACATATTGAATGTTACATTTTTGACATTTTTGAGACGCCTTTGAACTTCTATAAATACTGTTTTAGTTTAAGCTCTTAAATAGTCGAAAAGCCTCAGATAATTTCAGTGCTCTCAAACTGTTTTATGAATTTAAGGCATGTTTGCACCTAATTACAGTGTGTTTAATATATAATATATAGAGGTATCTTGCAAGCATAATTAGTAAATCACATTAATGCACTTTTGTTTTTCAGGGATGCTGATCATTTTGACCAAAAACATCAGATTGGAATCGCAAGTAAGATCTGCATCTTTAACACCTTCTCAGTTTGTCATGCAAATCAATCAGAAGCTTCATCTGAGATGTTCTGAGAAACATCTGAGAACTTCATTACGTCTCCTGAGATCTGAAAGAGGAGTTTGTGGCTTTAAAACAGCTGAGGTTGTTGTCTCTTTAGAGATCTGCATGAAAATGTGCATGCAAAAAGAAAAAGATCTGAGCAGTGCTCATTGTTTCCTTAAAGCCTTTCTCTATTTTAGCTCTTTATTTTTAGGCCATGCAATAACAAGTGCAGCCTGACAGACCATCATGTTTTAATCATAAGATGCCACACATTTGATCACTTTCCTCCCCTCAAAACACAAACACACACTCACACACATCACAAAAGCCATGCTCATTTCATCTCATCACACACTGTATAATTACGCAGCAAACATGTATTTTTAGGTATTTGAGTAAGTGGCCTTGGGAGAATCATGCCCCAAAGACACTCAGAGTAAATGAAAGCAGACTCAGTTTGACTTGCACTTTCATTCTCAAATGTGTTTGACTATAATACATAACACGCAGTGTGGCACTATACTCCATGTGTTTTACGCATGCATGCAAATGCAAACTCAAATGCTTCACCAATTCATTGAATGCCTAAAAAAAATGTGCTGAACATATGCTCATGGATTTGTTTCTTACAAACACACAGCTTTTGTCTTCTCCAGATGTTCACTGATGGACTGGAGTGGTGTGGATTATTGTGATGTTTTTATCAGCTATTTGGACTCTCATTCTGACGGCACCCATTCACTGCAGAGCATCCATTGCTGAGACTGGTGCAATACTACATTTCTCCAAATCTGATGAAGAAACAAACTCATCTCCATCCTGTAGATGTGAGTAAATTCAATGCACTGGCCAAGTGTTCACCTCTGTATTTACATATTTGTGTTTCAAGACGGATAGATATATATATATTCTGTCTGTCAACAGGATGATCTAATCCAGCTTCAGCTTTGAGTGACATCAATCTGTTCACACGTGTTTATAGAGATCATAGTCTTTTCTGTAAATTTAGACGTGAGAGTGCACATTATAAAAGACGCTTCACAGAAAATGAGAGTGGAAGTCCTCTTGCTTTTCACTGAAGAGAGAAATATGTCTGACATGGCGGACGTGTTTGAGAAAGTCAAATAAATGATCTATCAACATTGAGACAGTGATCCTTCACTGCTGTGAATGCAAACATAAGTGTGTGAGTGTGTAAGAGCACATGCATACAGGATAAATGCTCAGAAACTAATCTGTTTCTCACACACGCTGGTTTCTGTTTTGATGAAACAGGTCGGTTGCTGGTAACAGGAGCTTAACGCTGGCGAGACGCAGGGCACCGCGGCCTGCGCTCGGATCCTGCTGCGACTTGCAGCTCGTCTCTTACTCACGCTGAGACTCACGTGTGCCGAGGGCCTGCAGTACGGAGCCAATGTGTCAGATATGTGAATGTGTTGTGTTTACTGACGGCACAATAAAGAAGCACATGGCCGGACAGCACTGTTCACGTGAGCAAGAACGACAGCTAGACAGGTGACCTGCACACACACAACGCACGCGCACGCACACGCGCACGCACGCACGCGCATGCGCCGCACGCACGCGCACGCACGCTGCACACACACATACACACACACACACACACACACACACACACACACACACACACACACACACACACACACACACAACACACACACACACACACACTCACACATTCACGTGCCAGCACTCTGGAGACACACACACACACACACACACACACACACATTCACGTACCAGCACTCTGGAGACACACACACACACACACACACACACACACACACACACACACATTCACGTGCCAGCACTCTGGAGACACACACACACACACACACACACACACACACACATGAGTCACTTCAAAACAGTGCATTTAAAGTCAATTATAATAATAAATCAACAAACAGGACTGAGAAATATTTAGCTTATAATGCTATCAAATATGTATATTTGTAAACATACCACAGTATATACATTTGTATATATAAGTATTAAAATGACTAAAACAGACCAAAAATATATTAATGTTATAAAATAATATAAAAATGACAAAATCACATAAGAAATACTAAAACATAAATAAAATCAAAGCAGAAAATATAAAAATAAAAGTTAATTCAAATATTAATAAATAATATGATATTATATAAATAGTACTAAATACTAAAACAACACTGCATATTATCAAGTCCAAAATGTCATGGTACGTTTAAAAAAATGCCAAGGTATCATATACAAAATGGCATTAAAAATACATGATATTACCATGGTACTATGTCTAAAATACCACGGTAAATGTCTGAAGACATGCTTTTGTGGTACTGTGTATAAAATAACATGGTAAATGTTCAAAACATAGTATTAATATGGTATAATCTACATAATACCATGGCAATATCATGGTAAATGACTAGAAATGTGGTATTACCGTGGCACCATGTACAAAATACCATGGTAAATGATTTTTAAAAATATATTTTATCATGACACTGTCCCAAATATCACGGTAAATATACAAAAAAAAACATAAAAATGGTATATACATGTATGGTGACTCGTTAGCATGCATTTGTCTCAGACAATGTCATTTTATGTTATGAGCGGAAACAAAAGTGCTTTGTTTGGAATGGAATGAAGAAACTTTTCTCCATCTTAGTTGACTTAAGATGGCATGCAGGAACAGAACAGACGTGTGTGTGTGTGTGTGTGTGTGTGTGTGTGTGTGTGTGTGTGTGTGTGTGTGTGTGTGTGTGTGTGTGTGTGTGTGTGTGTGTGTGTGTGTGTGTGTGTGTGTATGTGTGTGTGTGTGTGTGTGTGTGCATGTGTGTGTGTGTGTGTGTCTCCAGAGTGCTGGCACGTGTGTGTGTGTGTGTGTGTGTGTGTGTGTGTGTGTGTGTGTGTGTTGCGTGCGTGTGTGTGTGTGTGTATGCGTGTGTGTGTGTGTGTGTGTGTGTGTGTGCGTGTGTGTGTGTGTGTGTGTGTGTGTGTGAGTGAGAGAGAGTGAGAGAGATGTGTGTGTGTGTGTGTGTGTGTGTGTGTGTGTGTGTGTGTGTGTGTGTGTGTGTGTGTGACAAATTTGTATAATGACATGGGTATGACATAGGCATTACAACGAGAAGGTGATGAGGACATTTTCAGTGTCCCATAATTTAAAATGCTTATAAATCATACAGAGTGAGTTTTTGAGGAAAGTAGAAATGCGTCTCCTGTGAGGGCTAAGTTTAGGTGTAGTGTGGTGGGGCAATAGCACATACAGCTTGTACAGTATAAAAACCATTACGCCTATGGAGAGTCCCGTAAACCATAAAACCAGCATGTGTGTGTGTGTGTGTGTGTGTGTCTCCAGAGTGCTGTGCGTGAATGTGTGTGTGTTTGGGTACATTCTGAGGTGAATCAGTGCTTAAAGGATTAGTTCACTCCAGAATTAATATTTCCTGATAATTTACTCATCCCCATGTCATGTTCATGTCTTTCTTCATTCGAAAAGAAATTACGTTTTTTTTGGGGATTTTTCTCTATGTAGTGGACCTTTCCACCGTTATTACATAATGTGTGAAGTCGTAGATGCAGAGCTAGTGCAAGATGAGCATTTGTGATTAAAAAGTATAGAAATGATTTTTTATAATAAGTAAATGACCAATTGTTTCGCTATAAGAAACGTATTCCTCGGCTGGAATCGCCCGGAGCCCTTTGAAAATTTGTTTTTACAGAATATTTATATTTTGTTTTGTTTAAGATTTATTTTAGGCAACAAACTTTAAAAAAAATGAGATAAACGTTCTTTCTGATTGAAATGCAATTAAATAACAGCAGCATAATTAGCATGATGGTTAATATAACCGCTCTCCGTGTGTATCAGGGATGTATGTCTTTAAGGCACTGGCACTGTGCACGCTAAATATCACCTCATCGAGTGTTTGACGGTCACCCTCTCAAATGTGAACTAACCAAGACTACGTCACGGAGTGCAATGCAACGCGAGTTAAAAGCATGTTTAGAGCGCGCTCGGTGTACTCTGGCGTGAGCTCCAGCCTTTATGGAGAATAAAGAAGACTGTCTTAAATAAGCAAACATGTAATTAACTGTTTTGAAAAACAAGACAGACTTGTTGCTCAGTCACAGCTGGTTCTGACCGCGTGAACGTGAAGCAGTAAAACCTCACTGCACAGCTTGATCTGATTAAAAACACTGCAGTATCAGCAGTGACCCGCTCGCTGTTATAATGCAGTGTCTGATAAACACCAGCTAGACTTCATAAGAGCTAAAGAAACGAGAGTCAGATGCTCAGCCGGCCACAGCATGCGTCAACAGTGTTTTACATTAGACCATAAACACTATAAATGTAGCTCTCGCATTCACACAAACCAAGTGGACGGACACACGTGTGAACGTGATTCATCAGATCAAGGGTCTGATTCTCTCCTTTTTTTTGCACTAACATCACTTGAAGCATCAATGTTTTTGAATGTTGCAAGAAATTGTTATTTTTGTTTTCAAGACCAGTTTTAAATTCTTAAATCAAGATACATTTGCTTGAGATTTCAAAAGACCTCAGAAACTAAATCTTGTTTTGCCAAAAATTAAGTGAGTCTTTGCTGAAAACAAGACAAATATTTGCTTATGGGGTCAGAACATGTTCTTGTTTTCCCTTTGAATGAAGTTTATTTATTAGTTCATGACTATTTGTTTTAAACGCTTAAAATCGAATCCATGCACAAAAGAGCAATTCATAATATATTTGACTTGACTGAGAGTTGTAATCTCTGTTTGTTCCATGACAATAGCGCTGTTATTTCTATGGTTACAAGCACAGATTTGAACACACAATGAGCTGTAAAGTTTGTGTTTGAGATCTCGGCATTGCTAAAAATACCCCTCGTGACTTAAGTGATGTCTGTGGATGATAAGTGTGTGTTTGAACAGGTGAATCACTGCTGCCTTCCTGACATTGCTGAAGAGATTCTCATCACACTTTCTCTCGTTATCGTCCAGCGTTCCCACGATCAGATGCTCTCTGGCGTGTTTTTCTCCTTTCAGCGTTGTCAGGTATGTCTGTCACATGCTAATGAATGAGTGCTATCTGTCAAAGCTGCTGTCCATGTGCGTAAACAAGGGATTCTGCATTCCTCCAGTCTCTGATGAGCATGTTTGGGGGAATCTGTGTTTGTTAATGCAGTGCCAACAGACAAACTCACAAATCAAATCTGTTTTATGCCTTATAGACATTTTCAGTTTTGTTTAGTGTGTTTGACCATTTTGCCTGTGTTAATGCCAACTGCATACATTCTGGCATGCTGTGTGTTTTTATTGGAATTTTTAATAATCATTTCCTTTAATAAATCTATTTTACACTAGGTACAAAAAAATAGTTCCTTAGGACCTTAAGGACAAAAATATCCTCATTAAAACTGCCATTTTTAATCCCAGGGCCATTTAACTATAAATTGATGCAGTCTTTGTTAATAGGCTTTCATTCTGTTGGCAAGGCTTCAAAAAAATTACCATTTTCTCAGGTTTGGCCTATGAAGCAAATATTGAAATATTTCCTGTTTTCTGCTTTTGCTTGTATTATAGAGCTAGCTGGATAAATCATGCAGCTATAGTGTGTTTGTGTGTGCGCACCTGTAATGTTTGAGAGACGCACCAGCGGAGCTTTGACTAAGTTCATGGGAAAATAATAGAATGGGAATCTTGCTGGACTCTAATGGGTTCTAGTACTGCACCCAAACAAAATCTTACTAAACGCTCATTTTTTGAGATATCAACCTCACATTTGGAACACAACTTGTTTAGATTTATGGCTTTGGCTTTCTAGCTATTTTTGTGTTCAGCATGTTTTATAAAATATATAAAAAAATTGCTCATAAATAATTTTCATAAACTAAAATCTTTTTTGGTTTACATTTTTTCAACTTTTTTAACTTCAACACTAATCTGTCATGGGTCTTCTTTAAAATGAGACCAAGCTGAAGTCTATACTCCAAGCTTCACATTTTTATGACAGTTTAAAAGTACCAATCAACCCATTTAACCAAATGTAATGAATTAAGGCAATTAACTACAGGCAAAATAGAAGAACAAATGTTGGGCTCTGTTCTGATGTCTCTGT
>CM050422.1:2444631-2552131 GCA_027564155.1 Gymnocypris eckloni scoliostomus
TGAACACACAACACGTCGAACCCTGAAGCAGATGGGCTCCAGCAGCAGAAGACCACACCGGTGCCTCCGGTCAGATAAGAACACGGAGGATACAATTCCACACAGGATCACCAAAATGATTGTAAAAGCATTGCCTGGTCTGATGAGTCTTGATTTCTGCTGCAACATTCAGATGATCGAATCAGAATTTGGTGTAAAGAACATGAAAGCATGGATCATCATGTCTTGTCTCAATGGTTCAGGCTGCTGTGGTGGTGGTGTAATGGTGTGGGGGGTATTTTCTTGGCACACTTTGGGCCCTTTAGTACCAGTTGAGCATCGTTTAAACACCACAGTCTACCTGAGTATTGTTGCTGACCATGTCCATCCCTTTATGACTACAGTGTACCATCTTCTGATGTACTTCCAGCAGGATAATGCACCGTGTCACAAAGCTCAAATCATCTCAGACTGGTTTCTTGAACATGACAATGAGTTCACTTTACTCAAATGACCTCCACAGTCACCAGATCTCAATCCAATAGAGCACCTTTGGGATGTGGTGGAACGAGAGATTCTCATCATGATGTGCAGACGACAAATCTGCAGCAACTGTGTGATGCTATCATGACAATATGGACCAACATCTCTGAGCAATGTTTCCAACACCTTGTTGAATCTATGCCATGAAGAATTAAGACAGTTCTGAAGACAAAAGGGGGTCAAACCCGGTACTAGCAAGATGTATATTATCAATGAACATTATCATTGATAATGTCTTCATTTTCTGGCAGAAGTCCCAAACGATCACTCAACACCTCGTCACGTCTACATTCACAGGACGCTCCAACCGTCCCTGATGTCAAACACACGCTCGCTTCTCTCTCCGCACATAGCCGGACTATTTCGAGGGCTGGTTAGTTCGCCGTGTCTCCACATGGCCTGTTTGCAATCTCAAAGCCACAGTGGCTTTTTACATGATCACTAATTCACAAACGCGGTCGGGCCAGGAATTCATCTGCTGCGTTACTGTTTTGCTGTTGCCATGCACATGTGCTAAAATATCACTGAGGTTCACGAAAGAGAAAATAAATAAATAAAAGCCCAGAGAAAGTCTGCAGAAAGAAACTATCCGTACGGCTTCCAAGGCCTTTCCCAAACAGAAGGAGGAAAAACCAGAGTGTCTTCGGTAGCAGAAACGTTTGTGTTGTCCATCACAGTGAACCAGAGCCTTTGACAAGTGACTCGTGAAACACAGCTGCTGAAACGATCACAGTTTCCACCGAAGGAGATTCCCATTACTGCTGCAGAATCCCAATGAACCCTTTAAAAGTGACCGATGTAGAGCTTTCCAGAGCAATGCTCACTTGTTGCTACGCTAAAGATGACATATGCACAGTACGTTGCTGGGTTATTATTGTAAACTAAACCTCTTTGTTAATTGAAATAGTTTAAAATATGAATAATAGATGGAAACTTAAAAGTAGAATTGTTGTCAACTAACTCAAATGAGTTAAAGTTGAAACTATAAAATTATAGCCTGCTGTATTGCGTGACTCTCTATAAAAGTAACTAATTACGTTACCTAGTTACATTTTATGGAAAGTAATGTGTTACCCCCAACACTGATCCTCAGTAGTGTTTTTATGCTTAAGTTGCTGTCTATGTAGGCAACATTGATGTTAAAACAGGTTATCAGGATGCAATACTGTGTAAAATACATGACAGCTTGATTTTAGCCACTCTGTAACTCGTGATCCAGAAGTGGTCCGTCTGTGGAGAGCTGAACCTGACCTGAGGCTGCAGGTATTGTGCAGGTCTTTACATGCGATCATCAGTCTCTCGCTGTGTGCCAGGCTGTTGTTTCAGGTCATGTATACCGGTGAGAACCTGTGTTTGACTGAAACCGTCACACACAGCACGGATCAAGCCGCACATGTGAGATGTATTTCGGTTTCTGTACATTCAGAGTTTGACAGTGTTACTGAGTGTATTTCATGACAACTGTTATGGAGGTGTAGGGTTTTACACACACACACACACATACGCACACACACACACACCCACATACGCACACACACACCCACATACACACACACGCACACACACACACACACACACACACACACACACACACACACACACACACACACACACACACACACACACACACACACACACACACACACACACACACACACACACACACACACACACACACACACACACACAGGACATGTTGCTGCACGGCTCTGATTCATGTACATGTACAGTATCAACACTGTGTTGTTTCGATGTAAAATCACTGACCAGGAACGTTTTTTAGAAATCACAACAGCCTATGCGTAAAAACTATTTGATTTTCTTACTTTCCACAAAAAAATAATTAGCATTTTGTCTTGTTTTTCAGTATAAATAATAAAGGGCATATAGATTAAGACGTATTTTCCGATAATATATCTTGTGTATTTTTCATAGCCCTTTTTTAATCATAAATCTCAGAAAAGTGTCATTTAATTTATGTTTAAACAAGAAAAAATATTTCTAAAAGAAATCCATAATTTGAATTAGGTAATAATTTTTTTAAGCATAGAATAATTAAACAAAATAATAAATATAGTTGTTTTAAGAATAAATGTAACTTTCTGAGGTTTGCACTTTAAACATTTCAAAAACATGAATTCATTTTTGTTCATTATTTAAGGGAGAACACAAATGTAAGTTTCAGACCAAATACACAATATCTGAAAAACATATCTTAATACTAGCAGGTTTTCTTCTCAAGTAAATTCATATTGATATTTATACAGAAAAAACAACAGAAAATACTGATAAAGAAATTTTCATGTGATCCATTTTATTTATTTAAAAAATTGCTTTATTTTAATTAAATTTGGTAAGACACCATGATGTATAATATACTTTTATATAATGAAAAGTTGGGGGCGGGTGTGCTTAATTAAGACAAGTCATGACAAAACAAATGTATTTGTGAGTGAGATATGATCTGGACTTGTTCTAACAGGTTTATTGTTTTTGATGCTAGTAATATAGTGATGTTGAATCTGGTGACTATGGTGAATTCTCTCGATTAATCTGCTATTATATAAAAGAGGTGTGGTAGAAAATGATTTTTATTTCAGGTGAGGTCGATGAGCTTAAGCGCCGGAAGTCCTTTGGTAAGATTTCATCATAAGCTGGATCTGCTGTATCAGGTGTCCTCCTCCTCCTCCTCCTCGTCCTCCTCACACGTCACCCGTCTTCACCTCCAGACTTTGAGCTGCTTTAAATGACTTTATCACCACAGCAACTGTGTTTCCAAACACACACACATTCTGGAGGAGGTAAATATGGCTCCACTGGGCCAAACGTCTACCTGACTGCGCACTTCCACACACTAACATTACACCTGCATTTGTCATCGTAAACTTGCGAAACGCCATTTAACCTGTCAGATGATAGTGCTGAGAAAACTCATGGAAAAAGCCACGGTTACTTAAAAGAGATGAATTATGTGCCAGCTGGACTAAATATTTGGACGTTACTATTGTAGCTATGGGTATTAAATATCTGCTCATGTCAGGCCAAATCTACGTGAAAATGTTCCTGATGTTCTCTGAACATATATTATAAAACAAAATCTATAAATCTTGGTGTGACAAACATTCCATTATATCATTTTGCAAATATGGAAATGTTACATTGAATGTTCTCTGAGCGTTCTAAAATAACATTTCAAAAAAATGATATATAAAAAACTTTTTTGTGAGCTAACATTTTGAGAACATTATTAAAAACATAATATTCTATTAATGTCACTGAAAGAACGTCATTTGTTTCTTAACAATGAACTGGACATTCCCTGCTGACAAATCAAAATCACAATTATACAATCTACAATACAAGAATGTTTTGAGCTATTGGGTCTAATTAAACTCCAAATAGTTCATTAAACCAGTTTACATAATGATTATAATTAAAGCAAATCAACTTTTGTGTTTGTTTGTGTTTAATGAATGTGTGTCAGATTTGTGCATCACGAGAAAAACAGGGTTATTTTGTATAAATGCGATACTAGTTATATTTAAAATTAGTTATTTGATTTTATATTTTCTGTCATTATTTTATTTTGTAAAGTTTGTCATTTTTTTTTTTTTTTTTACTGTCATTATATTTTATTTAAATGTTTAACTTTGACAGTTAGCTGAAACAATTCTATATTTTATTTACTTTAGATGAAGTTTATTTTGTTTCAAGTAACACATGTTTTATGGTTTTGCATGAGTTTTAGTTAATAAGATAAAATCACGTTCTCTCATTGGCAGGTTTTTGTATTGATCTGATTTTTGGTTTTGCTCTTCATCTAAATCAAGGGTGTCCATCTCAGTGCCTGCACAGTTTAGATATAAACACATCTCATCGAATCATTTAGGCTCTTTTGAAAACTGAACTGAGTTTCACCCTGATCTAAACACTCTCATTGCACCTGACAGGTTTACAGTAAATGTAAATACAGTATTTGTATGTAGGCTATGCGGAATTTGAGAAATGGGTCAAAATGTGGCGATCAAGTTTGGCTGAAACGGTGTTAGTTAATAAATCAGTGCACAGATGTGCATTTAGGAACCGGTTTGTCACCGAGAGGATTTTTCTTGAAAGGTTTGCACGGTAATTCACGGCTCTTAGTTCAGGCCACTAATTAAAGCTCACCTCGCGAGCGTGCATTGTTTCCTGGCCTCACGTGGAATCCTCGCGCGTCATTGAGGTGAGTTCACCTGCTCGATTGAGTCTTGCACCATTCACACATACTTTCTTCCGGTGCTGTTTCTCACGGACTCATTAACTGCTTATCTTTGCATTGGCAGCTAAATGAATTCCTTGAGTTTATTTCCGCGAGAGAATAGCTGGCGTTTGACGTCACGCAAGCAGGGCTTCCCCCGCTCGAACCGGGTTGCTAGGCGACAGGATTCCGTGTTGAAACCAAACACGGGGATTCCGTGTGACCCGGTGAAACGCCACGCTGTCTGACCCGCTCAAACCACGCTTATCTGCTCCAGTTTCATCATAGGATGATATTACAGCCAGTAAAACTCATTCACAGGCGCTTTATTGCCCCGTGGTTTATCACATTCGACCCCGCGCTGACACGTGCATGCCCCGCTGCCCTGTTTACATCTCACGAGCAAGACTTTTAGACTCAATGCACCTGTTTATGGAAACTAAGCAGCATAACAAATATGAAAACCATGTCTGAGACCACTGGTGAAAATATTCCTCTTTTGCATTTGTAATGTATGAAATGTTTTCAATACGAATTTGACTAGCGAAAAAGTAATGCATTATGTATTTCATTTTAATATACTTTAATAACTTTAATATACATCTTCCCCAAGTTTGGTTTTCTTTTACATTTAAAAAAAATATATTTTAAGCATGAATTAAACTTTTCTGAGGTTTATGCTTAAAAAACATGATTTATTATGAATTATTATTAATTATTTAGGCCTGAAAGATAACACAATTTTTTTCAATTAGGTCATATATATATATATAGGTTATATTAAAAACAGATATGTTTTTAAATTTGCTAAAATAATATTTTTTATGTTATCATGTTTTTATTGTGTTAGTTATCAGTATTTTTATTGTATTTTTTAACCTAATCAAAATGACCCAACTGCAGTTTGATTGAGATTAATTGAAAAGCAAAATAAAAAAACATGATTTTTCATCTGTTCATAACTCTCTTCTCACACACACACACACACACACACACACACACACACACACACACACACACACACACACACACACACACACACACACACAGACACAGACACACAACAAACACACACACACACACACACACACACACACACAACACACAACACACAACACACACACACACACACACACACACACACACACACACACACACACACATACACACACACACATAGACACAGACACACAACAAACACACACACACACACAACACACAACACACAACACACAACACAGACACAGACACACAACAAACACACACACCACACACAGACACAGACACACACACACACACACACACACAAATACATTTGTTTCTATTTTTTACTACAATACAAAACAAAAAACATAATTATTAAATATTAATGACATTGAGCATTTAAAAGAAAACAACAAAATACAATTGTTAAGAAAATTAAAACTTTGTATTCTAATATTTGCAGTTTTGCTTTTATTTTGATATTTATATCGGAAAGCAAAAAAGGTGTTGAAGAAATTTCACATTTATTCATTAAAAAAATCATCCTTGTTTATTAACATTGTGGTATGACAAATACACCATGATATATAATTAAGCTCCTTGAAATACATATCTGAATGTGAAAATATTTGTCATGAAAACAATGTCTTTGTGCAAAACATTGATTTTGTATTTATTTGAATCAATTCTAAGGGAAAGGTGTAATTTGGTCTTTTGCTTCAATGACCTGATGATCATGTTCTGATATGATTTGAGATCCAAAGAAAGATCTAGAAAATCATTTGATTAGTCGCACAAATGTCTTATTTCTGCTTTATTTTTCTATACTAAACGTGGTCTCTGACATTTGGATCTGTGTCGATGTCATATGGCCACAGTCACCATGGTCTCTCTTTCTTTCTCTCGTCAAACAGCACAAAGGAGGAGGTGCCAGGAACGGTTCGGAGTGACTCGGGCGTCATCGAGGACGGTTTGGTGCGTGCGTATGTTCTGAGGTATGTGAACGCTATGAACGGAAGCTGTAGAAGTGAAGTGTTTTATACCTGTTTGCTTTTGTCCTTTCGACTCCCACACAAACCTGATGAACCAGAGGACACCAAACAGTCACCATAACAAATGCTTTGTTCCATAGAAGGTGGAAATAATGCTTTCAAAGGATTGTAAAACTCTCTAGACCAACAGTAAACATTCCTATCGTTTATCAGTATGATCAAACTCACTCATTCAAATATGCAATATTTTATTTAAGCTTAAATTTTATCCAAAATAAAATGCAAACTTGTTATTGGAAACAAGTCTCTTCTGCTCACCAAAGCTGCATTTATTTGATCAAAAATCCAGTTAAATTGGTTCAATATTAATAACTGTTTTCTGTGTGAATATCTGTTAAAATGTAATTTATTTCTGTGATGAAATCTGTATTTTCAGCATCATTACTGCAGTCTTCAGTGTCACATGATCTTCAGAAATCATAATAATATACTGATTTACTGCTCGAGAAACATTTTAGATTATTATTATCAATGTTGAAAACAGTTGTGCTGCACAATATTTTTGTGAAAACTGTGATACATTTAAATTTTCAGGATTCTTTGATTAATAGAAAGTTCAAAAGAACAGCATTTATTAGATTTTTTAAAAACCTCATCAGTTTAATTTTTTAAACGTATTAATATAAAAAATCTTGACTGTCACTTTTGATCCATTTAATAAATCTTTGCTGAATAAAAGTATTAATTTCAAACTTTTGAACAGTATGCATACAGAAGGTTTATGTGATCATCACGTGTTTATGAAATAAACAGCTTATGAATTTGAACAAACAATTTGTAAACGACACTCTCCACTTTTCCGGACTAACCGAAACTTGATTTCGTGACTTATCCGGACACTAAATCCGCCTCCACACTTTCTCAGAACAATAAACCTAAGCTTGTCGATCTATGCCAAGAGAAATGAATGTTAAATGTGGGCGTAATGATGAAAATGCCAAACACCGTATATCTGATTATCCTCAAATAATCTCTCAAAGCTTTTGCAGCTTGATCTTATATAGAGAATCAATACGGAGAGTAATGGCACCATGGGGGAAACAATAACAATTATTACTTTCTATGAAAATAAGAAGGCTTTTGCATTAGACGTGTTGTTATGCAGGTGGAGCCGTGTTCATGGGCCAAGAACAATGGCATCAGAATAAAAGGGCAAGTACGGTCAAAGACTGGAGCATGACTCCGTTACAGGACTTCATCAACCAAACCCAACACGTCACACTACAGCACACCCAACACACGTTTAACAACCATGTGTAAAATCAGTTTGATTACTTTTATATTCAATAGCATGACCTTGGCCTTGGGTAATGATAGAAACATTAAACCACATGTACTACGATAATTCAGGGAAAAATGTGTGCATTTTAATACGTTTGAGTGAAGTCTGACCTGGTTCCGCTGGTCTTGTGTGGTTCATTTAGTAAAAGAATGACTGCATCTATATTATTATTAATATATGTAATTAATTATATAACATTATTAATGCATGTGTATATATATAGTTTATGTATATATATATATATGTATATATATATGTATATATATATATATATGTGTGTATATATGTATATGTGTGTGTATATGTGTATATATATGCGTGTGTGTATATATATATATATATATGTATATGTGTGTATATATGTGTATATATATGCGTGTGTGTATATGTGTGTATATATATATATATATATATATATATATATATGTGTGTGTATATATGTGTATATATATATATGCATGTGTATATATATATATATATATATATATATGTGTATATATATATATGCGTGTGTATATGTATATATATATATATATATATATATATATATATATATATATGTGTATATATATATAGTTTTGGCCAGAATAAACAGCACATTCATTAATTAAATAAACTGCTGTTTTCTAAACAGATCCTTTATAACATGTACCTTATGTCATTTATAAAATGTATACTGTATGTTTGTTTGTATAAACATGCATATGTATTATTATAAATAAATAAAATTATCCAGTTTATACATATGCACACTCAAAATTGTAATCTATAAAATATACAAATAAAATTAAACTATACATATATAAAACTCTTTATATGCAGGTGTATAATATATAATAAACTGCAAATTGTAAACCTGATTGAAGTATGTATATTATATATTATACTTCAAAAATAAATATTTGGCCATTTTCGAATAGCAGTAAGTATGAGATGGATCAGACAAGGTATTTTCTAAACAGGTACTTTATTGACGTGTACAGAGAGGGGATTATTTAAGATGCAGTTATGTCACATTTCAGCTCCACTGCATGCTGTACCACAGTAAACATGGTAACCTTCACATTCTGTCATTTGAAGGCAAATTAAATGAGACGAATCAACAAATGAATACAAAAAACAAACATTTTCTATTTCATCTCCTATTTTTAAAATGGCACCACGGTTGACTTTAGATTTGAGTTGTGTGTTGAACAGTTTAAATCGAGTTTAATTCTACATTTTAACAGTGTAGTAAACTCATGAGGTACTGCAGCCAATAATACTGAATCACAACATACTATAAATAAAACTAGAGTCAGTGTGCAGGAATGACGTCAACAAATACTGAATATTAATAAACAATATCAGAGGACGTCTCTGACGTGAAATACTGAACAAAACGATGATCTAGAAATACAAACGCTTCAATAAGAGTCGATTCATCTGAACTTAAACACTGTAATATACAACATACTGCCGCTGTGACTTTACGACGGTTGTTGAATTCATCTGATAAATAACCGCAAATGAACATCTCTCTATTCTAAACATGAAGAGTTTACAGTATGAAAATATCTGAAATGTGACATGTATGAACACTTCCTCCGTTGAGATGTGACGTGGTACCACTGGATGAAGACTGTGCTGTGTTTTCATGAAACGGAAAGGAACATGATTCCTGTTAAAGGGACAGTTCACCCAAAAATGACAATTGATTTACTCACCCTGAAGTATTTCCAAAACTGTATGACCGAACACAAAGGAAGATATTGTGAAGAATGTTTGTAACCAGGCTATTTTGGGGCACCATTGACTTCCATAGTAGGAAAAACAAATACTATAGAAGTCAATGGTGCCCCAGAACTGCTCTGTTTCCCACATTCAGCAGAGTATCTTCCTTTGTGTTCAGAAGAACAAATGCATTCATACAGGTTTAAAAATACTTCAGGGTGAGTAAATGATGATAGATTTTTTTTCATTTTTGGGTAAACGATCCCTTTAACTGACTCACTCACTCACTCACTCACTCACTCTCTCACACTCACTCTCTCTCACTCACTCACACACACACACACACTCACTCACTCTCTCTCTCATTCACTCACTCACTCTCACACTCACTCACTCACTCTCACACTCTCTCACTCACTCTCTCTCACTCACTCCTCACACTCACTCACCTCTCTCACCTCACACTCATTCACACTCACTCCTCACACTCACTCACTCTCTCACACTCACTCTCTCTCACACTCACTCTCTCACACTCCACTCACTCACTCTCTCACACTCACCTCCTCCTCTCACCTCACTCACACTCACTCTCTCTCTCACACTCACTCTCTCACACTCACTCTCCACCTCACACTCACTCTCACTCACTCACTCTCACTCATTCACTCTCACACTCACTCACTCTCACACTCACCTCTCACTCACTCACTCTCTCTCTCACTCACTCTCACTCTCTCCCTCACTCACCAAGAAATGATTCAGTACAAGTGAATCAGCATGTGTGTGTGTGTGTGTGTGTATGAATCTTTCAAACCCTCTCAAAGACGTCAGGCTCATATTTCGACACAAAATCAAAAGAATCAACGAGAATCTGAGGGGAATGTGAATAGTTATGACAATCCAAGAATCTTGATGATTCACAATTAAAATTAATATGATTCTTCTAAGCAAAGATTTATACGATTCACATGTTCTGAAGAGTTTCGTAAGATCCAAAATAGGAAGATTTGGACAAAATCTAAATAACACCGTGTGAAAGATTCAATTCCGATCCATATGATTTGAAATGATTCGAAGCACTGTTGTGAAAACTGCAGATGAGTGTGAAGCCTCTACATACAGCAGAGAGAGAGAGAGAGACGGACAGAGACGCTTTGACCCATGATCCTCTAGGCTAATTCTTCATGTTCACTGAGTCCGCAGCTGATAGTCTGCAAAGAAAGAAGGAAATGAGCGACGCTTAATTAAATGCACAGAACGACAGGAAACAGGGAAAAAATGGAAAGTTAATTGTGACAGCTGAACTTTCTCTCTCCACCCATCAAAACACAATCAAAAACTCCATCAGTCAATAAGATTCACAAAATGAACATCAACGATGGTATAAAACAGAGGAAGATTGCTAACCGGGGTTTACACGATTGGAGAAAATGTAGCAACAATTTTGCAATATGAGCACTTGGTACATGTCTTTTGATTTCATGTCATTAGACTAGTTTCACCACCCTGAGAGCATCAAGACAAAGAGAGTTTAAGAGTTTGATTAAACATCAGCGGTCAAATCTGTTCACTTCACTTCTGTATTAATGAAACGATTCAGGGATTTGTTTATGTCAAAAATACATGCACTATAAATATATTAAACATCATTGCTGTAAACATAGCACAAAAACACAAATATGTCTTTATATAAATGACATGTCTTTATTGTGTGAAAACAATTAAAACATGCCTTGATCATTTTTACTATTTTGTAATTTATTATTTTTAAATATTTAATTAGCTACAGACAAAAACCCTTCAGAGCAAATACGAATGATAGACAGATTTAACTTTTTATTTGTAATTATTGTTATAATTTATTATCTTTATTATTTACAATGACTTATGGTCCTCGTGATTGGAAAAAAATACTTTCAGAGCAAAAATCATAAAAGATAGAAATATAAATTGATTTATTGATAGACTGAAGTGAAAAAATATCTAGATTCAAAATTTTCAAATTATAAAATTTTTATGTTTATTATTTAATTAGCTACAATGACTGGGTTAAAAATTATGGTTCTTGTGATTGGAAAAAACTCTCTCATCAAATACAGAAAAATAAAATATAAAATATTATATATAAGTGGAATTGGTGGAAAAATAGTCAAATTAATAGAATGCATAAAAATACAAATCTGACTTCTAAAATATATGTGAAACATATTTAGTCTTAAGAAGACACGCGGTGTCAAAGTTCACATCTCCTACAACATCATGCACCAGCGTTTCTAATTTTATCTGTGTTTCACCATCTCGCACGCGTCTGTCCTGAACATCCTCTTTTCACAGAACAATTTCAGCTCCGCACTCAACACTAATCTCTCATCATCTGCGCTGCATTGCAGGTATTTGGCAACAATTAAGCAACGCTGTGAAAAACAAAGACAAAAATAGAGAAAGAGAGAAGAGAAAGAGGATAAGAGTGTGTTTTACCTCCGTTCTGGGTGATGTATCGCACCCACGGCAGGGCCTGATAGCCGCTCTTCTCGATGATCTTCAGGTAACGCACCTGTCAAACACACACCGTCACTGTCATACTGCAATGCATTGTGGGTGAATTCATTCAGCCGAACCTGCTAAAGGCCTACAACACAATGTCAAAGAATGCACAACAGTATTTGGTTTGGAGTCAATTAGATGCCACTTTTCTAATGCACAATGCATAGTTACAGTGCAAAGATGGCTTTGAACATGAATGTTTGAGGAATATCAAGCAATGGCAAAAGCATCTTAATATCCATAATATAGCGTTAGCTTCATGTCAGGGTCACGTGGGCATCCGAGGGTAAATGGACAGCACAGCCTGGGAAAGTGGCAGAGTTTGACACCGCGGGCGGAAGCGCATGAAGAAGTGAGATTGGGGAAATGGCACCTTTCAGTGGCCAACACTATTGAGTCACTATTGTGTTCATACGGGCCTTGCATCACTACACAAGCTTTTGCACAACCGCTCCAAACATGCTGAAAGAGCACAATCACGTTTTGTAAGAGGCGACAGATAAACCTGGTACTCAGAATTAGAAGTGAAAAGTGTTGTTTTTACCCATGTTTCAACACGGTTTCGCCAGTTCAGAGTTTTATGTTGGTTTCTAAACGGCTCAATTCTCCCGTGTTTCAGTGGATCCTGCTTCTATATTAAAGGGTTACTCCACCCCAAAATGATCATTTTGTCATTATTCACTTACCCACATGTCCTTTAAACTTGTCGTAAACTTACCCTGGCGATCTTTTTATTCTGTTCTTGACCTCGACAGTCAATGGGACGGTCACAAATCTCCCGGTTTTCATCTAAAATACCTTTAATTGTGTTCCGAAGACGAGCTTTTATGGAGTTGGAACGTGATTTTGGGATGGAGTAACCCTTTAAACAACACGACTGTTGGGAGGAAATCATGGTTTCTGTGATTGAGGAAAAATAGTTTCAGAGCAAATACATAATTAAGATCATAAGATTATAACACAAACTGTAATAAATTATTTTGAATACATTTTTAACAACTAAAAGAACTGTAAAAAGAATTGCAAATACATAATAAAGATTATAATACAAAAAATATAATAATTAATTTAATAACTAATCCAATGTTGGAAAAAAAATCAGAGCAAACGCATAGTCAAGGTTAGAACACAGATTTTAATAATAATATAATTAATTGATTTTTCTTTACAAAAAAATTAACAAATAAATATATTTATAAATACTTATGTCCGAAAAATATGTAATTATAATTGATAACTAGTACTAAAACACACACATCTTATATTATAGTTGACCTAAAATATATATAAATAGAATAACATATAATCAGCTACAATAATAATATTATACCTTGTAATTGATTATTATAATGCTAAAATATTAATAAAGAATAACAACAATTATATACCATATAAATTAATATACTAACTTATTAAAATATACCAAAAACCGGTCCAAGAACTCCGAATCGCACCGATCTGGCTCAATCCCGGAGTCGTGTACTATCAGTTTGACAGCACAGTAAAAACATGGGTGGAAGGGGCGGTAGGAGTGTTTGGGATTTAGTTTTAGAAACTATCTTTACTTTTGCAATTCCATTTGATGTCTCTAGTCACCTTTAAACGTCTCCCGAGAGCCGGGTGGACATTTACGACGTGAGGAATTACAGTCCTACAGTCCAGCAGCTCTGTTTGTTGATTTAGCCGAGCGTTTGTTCTAATCCTGGACACTATTCTCTCAGAAAACCTCTCCGTCTAAATGCACTAAAATAGCCCACGTAAGATGCAAAATAGGCTTGCGCAGGACGAGAGATGTATTCTAGGTATCACTGCAGATTTAAAAAGCACGAGGACAGCCCTGCGCGCGCACGTTTCACGAGGTATTTTGGGAATCCTGGCGTCCGTGGGCCGGTAATGTGCCACTCTTGGGTGCAGCTCACACTAACTGACAAGGCCACCGTCGGTGTCCACCCTGCCGGGCACGACGAGACGGCCAGACTGTAAAGGTCTAAATGCTGCCGTGCGCCGCTCGTTTTGTGTAAATGTAGTCTTGTCGGGTTGCGTTTGTGTCATGTTCTGGTCAGCTCTTGTGAACTCCAGTGTATATTTGCAGTTGGATGGAGTCCAGTGTGGGCAGTACTGGGTCACCGGTCTCTCATTAGCATGCGGCGTGAGCTCACGGTCAGACAGACAGGCAGACGCGCACAAACATACACGGCCGCTGACTCAGCTCTTTGTGCATCATTCCTTCACTATGTAAACAAGCAAACAAAATATACAGCAGGGATGCAGCTGAAGGACTGGTTCAGGGATAATGAGATTATTGAAAATTATAATGTAATGTTGATAAAAACATGACGAAAAAACACTCCAGAATAAACTAGAGATGGCACACTACTATTCAAAAGTCAGTAAGATTAATAATTTTATTTAGCATGGATGCATTAAATTGATCAAAAGTGACGGTAAAGACATTTAAAGAGGTACAAAAAAGGTATATTTCAAATAAATGCTGTTTTGAACTTTGTATGCATTAAGGAATCCAGAAAGAATCCTGAAGATTTTGCATGACATGAATAAAAAATAAATAAAAATTGAAACAATATTTAACAATAACACATATGCTCATAATTTCATTCACACTTTAAAGGGGTCATATGATGCTTTTTTTAAAGATCATTATTTTGTGTATTTGGTGTAACAGAATATGTTGTCATGCTTTAATGTAAAAATTCACATTATTTTTCAAATACTGTACATTATTGTAAGTCCTCTAAGCCCGCCTCTCTCAAACGCTTCGTTTTCTACAAAGCCCCTCCTTCTGACAAGCACAGTCTGCTCTGATTGGCCGAACACCACAAGCACATGTTGGAAATGTAACGCCCCTTTCCATAATCGCTAGCTTCACCTTTCAAGTTAGTTTCAGCATCGGTTCAAGCCCGAACGAGGAACAGAGTCGCGTGACAGACAGTGATGAAGCATGTATGTGTTTGCAAACAAGCCGTGATTAAGACGCTTTCTGACGCGCTGTACACTCCGCTGTGATGTGACTCTGTTCCCCTCACACACACACACACACACGCACACACAGACACGCACACACACACAGACACACAGACACACAGACACACACACACACACCGCGTTACAGGCAAAACTGTACATTGAACATTGAACTGAACATTTGGGTTGTGCTGTTCTGTTGTAAACAAATCTTGATCAATGATTCCTAATTGCATTAAAGTGGGACATTAAAGTGCTTTTGCTTTGAAACACAGCTTCTCCCGACACGGCTGCTTCAACGCTACTGAAACCACGCTGCCTTTCTTTGGGTGAACATTTGTGCGGCATTACGCAAATATTTCCACATCATGACGTGAACATGTGGGGGTGTGTTTGAATGAGCCGTTTTAACCCGGTCTGGATCAGCTTTCTCTTTTAGATAGAATAAATCCTTTTGTGGCAGACTTTGAGCTTTGCAACTCTGCAGATCTTATACATGCACAAACAGCTACATAACACACTAAAAGTAAAGAAATCGTATCATATGACCCCTTTAAATATGATACAGGCTACAGCGCACACCACTGTAGGGATGGGTGCACTTCGGTATTTAATCGGTCTCGGGGCTAAATTATAAAAGACCGAGTATCGATAAGCTCTGGCGTTAACGGTTCTGTTATCGGTACTGGAGAAATTAAGAAAACACACATACATTTATTATTGCTATATATATATATACATTATCTTGCAAATTATATCCCGCCAGAGTCACCAGCTGTTTTATATGCAATAATATTCAAACTCTTGTCTATGATGCATTTTGCTATTCCCAATTCAGAAGCGCGATCGCTCACGTGGAGGAGTTCAGCAGCGCAACATAAGCCCTGTTTATGTTAAGAGAGAACTAACCATTAAAACATGCTTACACTTTAGGCCTGTGGCTGTTATATTAAACTGAGTTTATTTAATGTTTTTAGCTTTTTAGCTTAAAGATTATAGCCGTGTTTCTTCTAACACAACTCTTCTCTTCACAGCGGCGCATTCGTTCCTCCTGACCAAAACTTAACATCAGAATCAGATCAATCGTCTGTCGATTGTTGTAAATGCTCTTTACAGTTACTAAATTGCTGGACATGTTTGATAATGAAATGTTGGAAGTACAATCCACACGAGACGCTGTTCCTCAGGCTGAAGTGTGTGTGCGTGTGTGTGTGTGCAGGGGCGCGGGAAGGTGTTTTATGTAGGGGTGCTGTGGGGGGGTAGTCAATTTCTGCATATAAATATTACGCCAAATAGAAACAGAAAATCGTGCTATAGCCTCGCACTTTCATGAGATCGTGTTAGACAACAATTAGCTATTTTACAAATGGGAATAGGCTACAATGAATTCATAACAATGTTTTACATTCAAGTTACATTCAAGCTTAAAACCCTTAAAATGTATAGTGAAAAGTTTTTTAAAAGCATCTGGAATGCAATAAAGTAATTTTAAAGCTGTTTTTAAAGCATTTGCTGCATGGATTAAAGCGATAGGCCAATAAATAATTCACATCAGTCAGACAAAATTGCATTGCAACAAATCCTTTAAATTTCAAGGACAAAGATTTACATTTTTTTATTGAATACAATTATAAAATAAAAGCATAAATTATAATCGGGCCTGTTTTAGGCTTTCCCTTATTTTTATATTTTAGATGGTGAGGTGACGGGAAAAATGACTCGCCATTTCCTCATTGGAGAAATATATGCATCTTAACGGATTACATAGGCTAATGAAGAGTTTTTGCTTTGCTTTGAATTATTTCGTTTTAAAGTAGTATTTTAAAGCTTTCTATAGATATATTTATCATATCTCTGAGCCAGTTTCAAGTTGCCGAGTTTCGGTTCATCATTGAAGCGCTCTTGTTCAAAACCGGAAGAAAGTGCATTCTCTGTTTTCCTATTTTATAAAAGCACAATGTTGATATTGTGAATGCACACAAATAAAAGTAGACCCTTTACAGTTCAAAATGATATATTACTCTTACCTTTATGAGAAAAAAAAAAAATCACACGCGGCGTATTTTAAGTTGTTTTACTGTAAGAAAAAAGCCTCCATGTCCTGTAAAGCTCGCTTCAGCTTCCTCTCCACACAAACTGTTGGATATTGCACATTTATATAGGTTAAACATTTAAACTAACACTGTGATATGCTTGAACTGTTTATAGGCCTATCTATCGATTTTATTTTAGTCAAGTCGTGATGATTTGATAAGGCTAAATTAATCAAACATAGGCGATCAACTCTGATGCTGGCCGCTTGGTCGTTGCTTAAAAGAAAAAACATTTAACGAACAAAAAATGCTCCCAAGGTTTTCTAAATTAACTTTATGAAGAAAAAAAACGAAACATCGTCTAATCACCTTTCCATTACATACAAAACTGAACTATTTTAGCTATAAGCTGTTTTGGGAGAAGGGAAAGACTCATATCGCTGAGAACAAAAAAAAGTACATCCATGATATTTCCATGTTCCGCTTTTAAGCCACAACCTACAAATTCTTCAACACAATCATAGCATTCACAAACATAAAAGCAAGCATTGGCAGTGCTGCGTGCGTGATTTGACAGGATGTGCGCAAGCGTGCGCATCAAATAGCCCTGCATCAGTTTAATAACTTTGATAACTTTAATTCTTACAACTGTTAAATTAATGGGCAAATGGTAAATATGTCAAGATCACATAGAAATAGATAGCAAAATAGCCAATGGAAACTAAATGTTATAAACATCGGAGCAACCATATACATTTTAAATTAATCTTTATTATAACAAATTTAGCCTATATATTTTTTATTCACAACAGTTTACAGTTGCCCACAGAAAAAAACAGGTGCTGCAGCACCCTCAGCACCCCTGTTCCGCGCCCTGTGTGTGTGTGTGTGTGTGTGTGTGTGTGAGTGCGTGTGTGTGTGTGAGTGTGCGTGTGTGTGTGTGTGTGAGTGTGCGTGTGTGTGTGTGTGTGTGCGTGTGTGTGTGTGTGTGCGTGTGTGTTTGCGCGTGTGTGTGTGCGTGCGGCGCGCTCAAGCTTAATACACACACAATAAATGGTATATTTGTCAGTTTGTTTAACTTTGTTTCTTTGTTCATGTTCTTACTCTATCTTATCTTATGTATATAAAACACAAAAATGCCTGCACACTGCTGCATTTACAAATTGATGTTTTATATTTATTTAATGAAATATTTATTTAACATCTCAGAATGTAAAGCCATGTTAATTAAGCTGCTAATCTATCATAGAAATATATATTTCATACATATATGTGTGTATGTATGTATGTATGTATATGTATATATATATATATATATATAAATAACAAAAAGTACCGATAAGAATACCGTTAAAGCACCGGATCGATAAGCAGTATCGATAAGAGTAGTAATGCCGTTAAAACCTTAACGATACCCATCCCTACACCACTGTATCTGTGTGTGAGACTGAAGAGCATGTTACAGATTCATATGAATATTTTACATAATATAATGCCGTTTTTGTAATTTTGCATGATTATAGATTGTAACAAAAATGTGAATTTTCATTGACAAAAATTGTTATTTTAATGATATTCACATGCACTAAAATTAATGAATGATGTGATGAAATAGCCAATCGACTACATTTAAAGCACAAGACAAACAGACAAAGGATATAAAAAGAAAAATCACTGGATAAATGTAATATTTTTCAAAATGTTCTTTGCTTCAGGAGTCAGATTTTACACTGAACAAAGTGATGACCCAAATATGCACCAAATGTATCAAAAATCTGACTAAATATAATATAATAATATAATATAAAATAGACAAACTAACAAAAATAAATAGAAACCAACGGTAACATGATCTGAGAGTTATATCCTACATCTATGGTTCAAAAATGACAAAATCGTCACAAAATCATTTGTAATGACGTTGAGTAAAGTTGCGAGCCGGACTCAAACGTGTGTCATGTTAGGCCACAGCTCTGTCATGTGAAGAGCCCAACGCTACAGACGAGAGAGTTAAAGATTGTTTTGTGTTTTAAAAACCTTTGTGAAAATTACACGTCTACACAATCTGTGCCCTCGGAGTGTGACGGTAAAAGAGCCGTCGGAGGAGAAACACTCATTTACTGCAGAACTGGCAACGAGATGCTGCACGTTACACCTAATAACAGTGTGGGAAACACAACATTATCAAGTCGAGCACTTAGAGGATCAGAAAAATGCTTTCACACCACTTTCATCCCAATATAGTTTCAAATCAAGATTTTTTTGTTTTGATTGAAGTCTCTTCTGCTCACAAAGACTGTCTTTACTTGATCAAAATACAGTAAAAACAGAGAAATATTATTACAAATTAAAATAGCAGTTTTCTATGTGTTAAAAAGCAATTTATCTCTTTAAAGCTGAATTCTGAGCATCATTACTCCAGTCACATGATCCTTCAGAAATCATTCCAATATGCTGATTTGCTCAATTATCATTAATTGTTCTAATTATTATCAATTTTGAAAACTTTTGTTTAATATTGTTTAGGAAACTGCAATGAATAGAAACTTTGTTGAAATGAAATCTCAAAAGAACAGCATTTTGAAAATATCACATAAATGCATCCTTACTGAATAAAAGTATTAAATTCATAAAAACATAAAACATTACTGAGCCCATCCTTTATGCAGAAAAAACAGTTTCAACTGTTTTCAACATTGATAATAATCAGAAGTGTTTCTTGAGCAGTAAATCAGTATATTATTATGATTTCTGAAGATCATGTGACACTGAAGACTGGAGTAATAATGCTGAAAATACTGCTTTGATCACAGGAATAAATTATATTTGAACATATATTCACATAGAAAACTTTTCTTCACAATTTTACAGTGTCTACTGCATTTTTAAACCAATGCAGCATTGATGAGCAGAAGAGACCTTTCAAAAACATCAAAAAATCGTAATTATCCCAAACTTTTGACCAGTAGTGCAAATATAGCCATGCTGGGAAAACTATTCGGGTTTTCATATAAAACCCATGCATGCTAAAAATTGCACGCACGTGTCTATTTGCGACTAGGCCCGCGGTAATAGTCCAAAGGGCCACGCTCAGTCCGTCCAGTGCATCGAGACAGACTGCAGATCTCGAGATGCGGTCGGCCAGTCTTAGACAAACAGCCCGAGGCTTGACACGCAACCAAACCGCAGCCTGGTCCTGCGAGCGTGGGACTGTCGCACAATCAGCTGGCGACGCTAATCGCAGAGGACTCGACGCCTGGCGCTCAGGGCACGCAGACCGCAGCCGGCAGCCGCAGCTCATCAAAGCCTTCCTGATGTTTCCAAACAGGTCAGCACCCAGACCGCCTCTCTCACGGGAACCCAGCGTCAGCAAGTTCACCAAGGAGTCGAGTCGAGTTTGTGATGCGATCAGATGATAGTCTTGATTAATGGAAGAACTAACATGCATTTTACATCCCCAAAGAGCTCTTTTGACGTTCAGGGATCAAAACCCCCCACAGGACAGATGGGAAGCAGATGAAAAGCGGCAGCGCTGAACGAAAACCACAAAAAATTAGAGAGAGGAAATTTCACAGAAGTTCAGCACTTAATTAGATCTGACACTCGATTGACTTTCCCCTCATCATTTTTGCCCAAACATCCTCACTCTCAGGGGAAATTGAGTTTCGGACGGTTTTATGTCATTGATATCCGCGTGGGCTGATGAAACTTACTATTACATGGAGGAAATCTTTTGTTTAAACGTACAATGAGAGGTAATTTTATTGGAGAAGCCGTTTATGAATATTGTACCCGAGGTCGCCCCGAGTTCGGCTGGAAAACTGCTGTTTCACCTTCAACCTCTCTGTAATTTGCCTGATTCGTCTGATGTCGGAGCAGTCCGGCTGTTATCTGAGTGAACGGCCTGTGGATTTTATTGTTGATTGTTTGTCTGGTTTGTGGGTTACAGACAAAAAGTAATATTTAAATGCATTTGGTGTCTGCTAAATGCATAAATATAACACTGTAAAAAAAAAGAGCTATCAGACAACATATTAAACTGAATAAATCCTCATGCAGATGAATGATAAGCATAAATGTGACCCTTTAGACCAGTCTTGAGTGTCAATTTTTCAATTAGAGATTTCGACATCATCTGAAAGCTGAATAAATAATCCATTGATGTATGGTTTGTTATGATGGACAATATTTGGCTTAGATGCAACTATTTGTAAATCTGGAATCTGAGGATGCTAAATCTAAATATTGAGAAAATCATCTTTAAAGTTGTCCAAATGAAGTTCTTAGCAATGCATATCACTAATCAAAAATGAAGTTTTTATATATTTAGAGTAGGACATATACTAAATATCTTCATGGAACATGATCTTAATATCCTAATGATTTTTGGCATAAAAGAACAATCTATAATTTTGACCCATACAATGTATTTTTGGTTATTGCTACAAATATACTCCAGCGACTTAAGACTGCTTTTGTGCTCCAGGGTCACATATAATGTTTTTTAGCTTTATAACTTTGCAGCACTAGCTTCCATTGTAAATGTTTTACTCGTTTTAACAAACCTATTATACCTAAACTATTATCAATGTTTTTAACCGGGTATATGACTTTCTCTGATCTAAGAGTCTGTTTTGTTTGTCTCTGGTGAAAAGCTCTCTCATCAGTGAGTACCGGAGGAAGAATTCGACTCAAAAGACAGCATCACTTCACACGCTCTCAGAACGACACCTGCCTTCCAGTGCACTCAATGACCGTCAGTCAGCGATCATCACTGACCCGTAAGAGCCACTCAAACACCACACGCCTAACGCCATTATATAAGACATGATGCAAAGTTCATAACCTCCAAGTCATGAGAGAGTCCTCAGCGCATGTGTCTTGTAAACGAAAGGTGTGCAGGTACTTCAGCTAAAATTTATATTATAATACTATTTAAAATATATTTAGATATATATAATTGAAATAATTTATTACATTACTGTAAAAATTACAAGACTAATATTTACCTGCCCATTAAAGCATAACACTTTTATTTTGATGGAAAACCACATCGGGACCTTATTTAAAAGTGCTTCTTATTACAAGTTTGGAAAGATTTTTGGCGTATGGTGCGTTTTCAAATGCACTTTATAAGCAATGCTGAAAAAGTTCAAGTGGAGAAGCATTTACTGTGAACAAAGATCATGAGCAGCTCGCACGATGCTGCGCTTCACTCTGAAACACAGCACATATATGTATTAAATTAAACCACAGCCTTTGTGATTCGCTAAGAGCACTAAGCCGAGTTGAACATGTGATTTTATTCTGATTAGTCATGCAGCCATTCCTGCTGGATGATTAAACCGATGAAAACAAACTGAAAGAGGGACTCCAGAGTCCAGAAGATCACAGAGACTAGCAGGACTCGTATGATTATTCTCATTTCTTTCTGTAAAACACAAACTCAACGCATTCAAATTGAATGAGAACATTTCTGCGAATCTTAAATAGTCTATTCATGTTAACACAAAAAGCATGAATCCACTGACAGCTGATCCAAAGCTGCAGTGCACAACATCTGTGTGAGAATCATTCCCAGATCAACAAACAGCAGTTGAAAGTTTCCACAAACACGTCCCACAGCTCAACTGCAGTCCTGTCCAGTTCATTTCTGCTCTGCCCACCTTTATAAACTGCTGAGGCCTGAGAAACACACACACTCGACTGACCATAACAAATAAACACACCGTCTGCTAAAACACACGATTCAGCAGCAGGAGCTGCGGTTCTGTTCCGTCTGTCCTGGCTTTGACTGGCTGCCAGCGTCTGGATCAGGCCACTGTCACCGCCACAGCGCACGCGCACACACACACGCACGCACGCACGCACACGCACACCCGCGCACACACGCACACACACACACACACAAGCACACACACACACACAGCATGCAACTTTAACCGTTTATTCCAACGCAACAACATTGAAACCCACAATCCTGTACGAGACACTTTCTCAAAATGATTTTTATGTTCATGAGAACTTAAAGGGAGTCTGTCATTGATAATCATTTATTCACTCTCATGTTGTTTTTCTGTGCAACACAAAAGAAGATATTTTGAAGAAAGTGTCCTTTAAATGAAACAAAAACAACAATGGACTCAGACTTCCACTGTATGGACAAAAAAACTTTAAAATATCTTGTGTTTTGCAGAATAAAGAAATCATACAGGTTTGGCATGACATGAAAGTGAGTAAATCACAGAATTATTATTTTTGAGTGAAGAGTTTTGGATTTTATGACTTTTAAAGTAGAACTTAAGCAGGTTTATTGAACATTCTGCTTTCATCAACCAATTATTTTCATGATTATTTTTTATTTTCATAAATTGTAAGTCACTTTGGATAAATGTAAAGTAAATGTAATAATAGTTTAAGTTTTAGTCATTTTGTTTCTGTTATTTTATTAAAATGTATACTTAGCTTTAATTCATTTTTATTCCATTTTAATAACTTAATTGTATTTTACATCACTTGGCTGCGAAGGCAACATTTCTCATTTATTTTTTCATCAAATTTTTATATTTTTTGGGGTATTTCAGCTTTATTTCAATGATCAAAAACCTTTTTTAATGGTCCTAGTAGTAGTCGATGATGACAACACTGGAGTAGATGCTGTATTTAGGCTGTGTGGACAGATCTTTCTCAACGGGGGGGTTTCTCAGAGCCTTCTGTCAGCAGGAATTGCTTTCAATGTTGCGTCAGCAGGACAATCAAGACTCAGAGCAAAGATAAAATCAGTTGGACCGACGTCTAACCCTCACAGACTCATTTACATTCCCAAGAAATTAAATGAGACGTCGAGACAAAGGTCTTTCATTTTACCATTAAATCCATTCCACCACAGAATTGCTCAAATGAGGGAAAAGTGCACAGCATCACAAAATCACTTTCATTTGAATCAACATTACGTCAAACATCGGATTCTTCCATGCAGAGATGTGTTCAGTTCATTTCATTAGAGAGTCAAAGGGAGTTCTTTCATAAATAAATCATATTTTGTTGAATTAATTCACTCAAGAGTTGATCACAGAATAGTAATGAAGGAGAATGTTTGCTAAAAGCTCTGGATTTAAATGCATAGTGTGTGATGTGCTCATATTAATATTTTAACACTGCTGAGATATTAAAAAGCCTGTCAGTGTATCAATCCTTTAAAAGCACAGATTTATAGCACCATCTATTAGCGCATCTGCCACAGCGGAGCAACAGGTGTTCAGTACCCGGGAAAAATACTAAACCATCAAATAAATCAGCAGCGCCACCTTATGTCAAAAACAGGAAGTGGTATTAAGATGAAAACACATCTGTATGTACTGTACTGAGACCGCTCTTACATATTCATACAGACTTCATTCTGATTCAATATTTCTTATTAAAGGCAGAGTTAGAATCTACATTAATCTTACGGTTGGAATTAAAGTAATGTTTGCTTTTTTAATTCATAGTATTATACAGGAGATACTTTTTAAGTAATATTTAATACATTTATTAACAAATGCAACTCAAACCACTGTGTTCTCCAAATCCTAGTCAGACACCAGGCTTATTATTATTATTATTATTATTATGTTCAGTAAAACTAGGATTAAAGCTAGTAAAACATTTTTGTTACCTGAAATAAAAGCTGATAGATATAAATTAAACCTATTTCAATTTCTAATTTTTATTTACATACTTTCAAAAGTACTTACTGGAAAAGAATAAATAAAAACTCAAACTCAAACTTAAATTTAGAAAAACAAAACAAAACGGTAATATTACAAAAATAATAAAAATTACAAAAGCACATCAAATTACTAAAAATGTTAATAAATTAAAACTAAACTGAAAATGTAAAAATAAAAGCTAATTCAAAATATGAATGAAAAATATATGAATATAAATAATACTAAGAAAACACAGTGGTCTACACGATCACATGTCTAAATGACAAGAAAGCAATGCAAAAAAATGGATCCCTCTCATAATCGAAGATAGAAAACCAGGACTGAAAGCCATAAAGCACCACTTGTAACACTTAGTTACCTGTATTCCAGAGGTGGTGAAATAGGGAATCTCAAACTTCACACTGATTGGTGGTTTTCCCTCCTTGTCCTCCGCCTCCACGCTGGGCAGCCCGAAATGAGCCCTCATCAGGTACTCCTTACCTCCCTGAAACACACACACACACACACACGCTCATACGCTTCTGCTAATATCACTCTATAGCTAACAGACTTCGAATCATGAATGTGCAGAATCACAACACTTACAGGGAAGGATTTGATGGACCAAACAATCTCGCTGTTCTCCGGCACCCACTTCACGCTGCCCACCGTGGTCTTAAACTTGGGCGAGTCTGCGTCGGTCGGGACTGGAATATGAATCTCCACGTTGTTGGCAGTGGAGCGTCTCTTAAACTGAGACTTGGCCTACGGTAAAACAGACCAGAGATGATTTAGAGGCTCTGTGGATAAACACAACATAATGAAGTTCACACGGACGGAGGTGTTCTCACTTTGATCATGTACTCGATTCTGCTGTGTGAATGCTTCTCGATCACAGACTCGATCCAGATCAGCGGCTTGACCTGTTCACACAGAACACAATCAAACCCCAATTATAAACTGACCAATGAGAAGGCCCCTTCACACCAAGGACGATAACGATACAGTTCTACAAATCGTTCTCAATATTAAAGAGTCCACACCACAACTATAACGATAAAGGCACAGAGAAACGATATCGTTGGAATAACTTTCAGAACGATTTTTCCAGCTGATGAACGATACAGACATTGACAGCCAATCAGAATCCATCCTGCTATCATGAACATGCGCTCAGAATAAACAGACGATATCGTTCGCTGGTGTGGATGATAATATCCATCTTTATCGTTATCCTTGGTGTGAACAGGGCTTTATTTTTAGCATTACTTTTATACTATTATAGCTTTTTATAAAATTTTTGAACTACATATTTATAATGCAATATTTTGAATTTGCATATTTTGAATTATTGTCAATGTTTATATTTTTTGTTCAATAAGGGTATTTCCCTTCATCTTTTTTGTTAGTTTTTATTATATATCATTATATTATTTTACTTACAATTATTTTAATAAAACGTTTTATTAATCTTTTTATCTTAATCTTTAAATTTGATATTAATTTAGAAATAATAAATATATTCATTTACAATTTACTATTCCTTTTTCTGAATTGATTTATTTGCTGAAGTTAGTTTTAAGTTTTTAATCTTATGTAAACACACATTATTTATTTTCAGTATTACTTCAGTATACTTTGTATTATCATACATTATATTATATATTTACACATTTATATATATATATGTTATAAGTGTAAGAGGTATATTTGTTACTTTTAAATGATATATTATTTTCTATTTCAATCAACATTTTTTGAATAGTTTTAGCTAACAATATTCCTCTGGAGTTATTATTTAATGAAGTGAGTTTGGACACTCACGTGTGTGTTGAGGCGGTAGGACATCAGCTCAAACTCTCCGTCCGGAGGGATGAAGGAGATCGTTCGATCGTTCTCAAATCGAGACAGACGCACACACTGATGAAACTTCACATCCTCCAGCTCCACCGACTTACTCTTACCTCCTGAAGACGAGAGATACGATTCAACAAATGACTAACGCACACACCTCACGAGTACTCTAGCATCCAGATGAGCTCAACGCAAACACCCATAAAACTCCGGTTCTGATGTCACAGGGGTCTTTTAGCATCCGTATGAAACGAGAAATAGACTCACGGCCGGTGTTCTCAAACAGAACCTTGTCATTCAGACCCAAACGCAGCTCTGGCATTCCTGAGAGGAACACTCTCATCTTAATGGAGCCAACGATCTCACTGCGAAGGACGTTACCGTTCGCGCTGACCTGGAGAGAAAACAGCCGGCATGAGTCTGTCACGTCAAACACTTCAGTTACAATTACAGACAGACAAATAGTCAATCAATCAATCAAGAAATATAAAGAAATCAGAATTTAGCACAGTAAAAAACAAATCAATTATGATTTTTAAAAACAAATTATTTAACTTAATAATAAAAAATACTAATATAATAATAAATAAATAAATACAACAGAATTTAGCACAGTAAAAAAACAAATCAATTATGATTTTTAAAAACAAATTTAACTTAATAATAAAAAATACTAATATAATAATAAATACAGTTCATTAGTGCAATTATTTTTATAACAGTTTTGTAATTTTATGTGACTCATCAAGTTTAAAGCCAGGAACTACCTGTTTCATAACTAACAAATTGAATAATTCGTTAAATCGAGCTGCTCGATTGTGGCAAAAATCATAATCGCTATTATTTTGGTCAATATTGAGATATTCGTTGACTTTGGAAACATCATACATTTATTAAACTCATAAAAAGTAATATCCTTCAACGTATATTAAATATAATTCAACAACAATCATCCCAAAACACATTCATTCATTTTTAAAAATCTGTTTTATATACTTATTAAATAAAATAAAATTAAGTAAATTCCAAGGCAATGTCGTTCACTATAACTATTTTGATCAACTTTCTTAGTTTTATATTATTTATAAATTATAAATTTTTAAACACAATATTTGCAAAAAAAAATCATATATAAACTTAATCAAAATAATGAATTATTATAAATACATTTGATCAAAATAAATAAGATCAAGTATATTTTAGTGCACTTTCACAACTACTAAACATTTATTCAGTATATAACACAAAGAGCACATTACTGTAAAACTACATGCAATTATCGTGCTTTCACAATCATTAGAAGCCAAAATATAATAGAATTCGATTGCCTATTATTTAACATGTTTCAGTAAGTGTTGCGGTGTTAAGCTTTCATAAAGGCAGCAGGTTCATCTCCTCCCACGACACAAGCACAATGCCATGGATGTGACTGCGTCCTGTTTGTTATGATGGATTCCTGTGTTTATTCTGAGCACGTCTGCAGGCATCTAAGAAGCATGCTGCTTTAAAAACATACCAGGAGGTTGACAGACTCGATGACGTCCAGGAAAACCTCGTTCTTCCTGTACTTGATGCCCTCTGACCTCCAGGAGACGGCGTTGGTGACCGTGGCAGGGGGCCGCGGAGCGCCCGTGTCCAGCTTGTGACCTTCCTGCGTGATGTATCTGTGAAAAATCAAAACTTTCCATCAGTTACTCCTGAATGACATCTGCTGGGTCAGAGAAAGGCCTGGAAGTATTTTAGCGCTGCATCGTTTGAAACAAAACAATGTAATGATTTAAAGACTTTCAAATGGATGTCAGTCGTGTGGTTTGAGGGTGAGTGGGCAGAAACGGTTCGTAAAAGGAAATTAAACACAGAACTCACTCCTGGAGGATCTTGCTGTCTGTGGTTTGCGGGTATCCAAAGTCCATGAGTTCATCCAGCAGCTCGTAGATTATGACAAAGTTATCTCTGATGCTCTCCTCCTCCAGCTCCTTAAAGTATTCAGAGAAAACCTGAGAAAAAACACATCAAAAACCTGTCAGAATAAAGCAAGTGATGCTGAAATGTATGCAGTGACAAGCTGGTATGTTAAATAATTAGTTACGTCCAATAAGATGAGCTCCTTCACCCAGAAATCACAGCTTATATATAATGTACCTGAATAATTTTGTAGAGGAAGGAGAAAACCAGGGAGACGCAAGCATTCTTCTTGGATGTTGCAACAACTGTTTGCCAGCAGATTAAGAGACAAAACATGCTTAAAAGAGACAATAAACCAATAAAACGATTGACAAGTTACAACAAACATTGTACAATGATCCCATGTAAGATCAAAAGGTTGCAAAAGGTTGTGGGTTCGATTCCCAGGGAACACAAATACAGACAAAAAAACTGTATAGCCTAAATGCACTGTAAGTCGCTTTGGATAAAAGCGTCTGCTAAATGCATAAATATCAAATATCAATATCACGAATGATCAAAATCGAATCATATGCAGCAGTGCTAAGCCATTTATTCAGCAGCCATTGTCCTGAATGTGTTTTTCCTATTTATATAGCGATATCTGAATATTTATTATTACAGCATTTAACTTAATATTTGAAAAACGTAATGCTAAATTAAAATCATTAATACTAATTATAATAAAAAGTATTTATAAATAAAAAAAGTAATAAATTAATGACATTGTCATTTTATAATGTGGTTCAAATCAGCTCAGTTTCATAATTAAAATCTAATTAAATAATTAGTTAATAGAGCTGATTGATTATGGCAAAAAAATCATCATGATTATTTAGTCTTTATTGAGATATTCATTAACTTTGGAAAAACATAATTTAGTGAGAATTGTTTGTATATTTCAATAGAAACAAAAAGTATATATAAAACAAAAAGTATATATAAAAATTAAATAACTTTTTACAATCTTTATTTATTTAAAAAAAATATTGTCTTTATAGAGATATTAGAAAATATTACAAAATAACCAGATCCAAGATCGATCACAACATTACAGCAATTTGATTTGAAGCACAAAATAAAAATAAATCAATAAAAAATAAAGTTAAAAATATAATTTTTAGGGAACAAATAACCTGGAACCCTGTGAATCGATGCAAATCATATAATCACATCATATTCAATGGAATAAAATATATCTATAGTATATATAGATTTTTATAAATGTTATTATATTTCAGTTAACGTTTATTTTATTTAAATTAACACAAATAGTTGTAGTGTAGTTAACTATAATAACCCTGGTCCCTGTTTAGCCTCGGAGCTCAGAGCAGGCCTGTCTTGGGAAATTGAAATTTCTCCGTATAGAAGATGAATGTGATGTTTATGATCTGTTTTTCTAGAGGCGTGGAAGGATACGGTACAGGTTGTTGTGCTTGATCCACATGAAGCGGACTCCCCCGTGAGCCAGGATGGGCGACAGCGTTCCCTCCTCCTCTTTATCCATCAGCAGGGTCATGAAATGCTCGATCTCGGACATGTCCACATCTCCACGGTAATTACGGCAGACCAGCACCTGAGACACACACAGATGATGACTAGGGCTGGGTTTAGAGACTTTTTAGCACCGACCGAATTCCCTTGATTACATTGAGTATCGAAAAACGTCTTGGCGTTCGGTACCAAGTTTCAATACCTAATGCCAAGTTCACACAGCACAATTTTAGCACGCCGACAGGTTTTGATAAATTGCCGACAAATTCCCGACATCGGAGGCAAATCGGTGCTCGTTCACACGCAGAGACAATCGTGCAGTGTGAATTATCAAAGACGCGATCTGAGGTCATCGCCGATAGCCGCAAAATATTTGCCATGCTAAATATCTGGAGCTGTCGGCGATTCACAATCCTGCTGAAAATACATCGGCGATGACCTACAGCCAATAAGAGAGCAGGATACAGGGCAGCGGGAAGTTCAGGGAGGACTTTTGTTTATTTTTAAGCAAAGCGATTAACATACAAACAACGTGCATACATTTTGCCATTAGAATATACAGATCAGGTAGGCTACATGAAGAAGAGGCAAGGGTTAAAATGAACACACACTAGTGTAAACGTAACCTAACAGATGTGCAAATTAAACTTTATTCAAACTACTTGCACTGATTTATTGTGTTGGATATATTTTGTTCTTTGTGCAGTGGCTCAGGAGATGAGGCTTTGAGTCTGTATAAATGTCAACAAGATGAAAAATAAAACAATATTTTTGGGTCTTGCTAAAACTGATTTCATAAAATTGGTATCGAAAAAAAGTATCGTTCAGGAAATGGTATATAACTCAAGGTATCAGTATCTGAAATTTTTGAACGATACCCAGCCTTACAGATGACTCTCGTAATGCACAGCAGTTCAAATCCACTGACACTCATTTCCAATATCTGCATCCATATTAACCCAGATACACCAGAGTAACCCAGACCAGGTTTACCAGATTAAACAATCAGACTAGTTATACAGGAAGTGCTAAACTTTGTGTAACACTATTTTACAAATGTACAGCAATTTCATTACTTGCAATTCAAACATATTCAGTGTCTACTGTCAGACTGAAGGCAATGATTTTGCAAGACTGTAAATATAATACAATTTCTGTAAGGTAAGATTAAATGTGCAATTATTTCATGCAACTCAAAGTGCTTTACAAAACAAGCGAAATATTAACTATATCCAGTTATGTAAAGTAAAGTAAAGCAAAGAGAGACAGAAATAAGATAAAAAAAGGATCAAGACAAATGTCTGCTCTTTATTAACTAGTGATAATAATTGACTTTTGACCGACAGTTGCTAAACCAAAACATCACTTAATAACAAGCAGGTGTTTAAAGAGTGAATTTAGTCATAACAATTCATATAAAACAATATTAATAGCTACATAAAACTTTTTTTTAGTTACAAAAACATAAAAATGTACACAGAAAGACGAATTACAATCAAATGCCAAATAAATATAAAGCTAATTCTTATTAAAGAAAGCTATAAAATGAATAAATAATACTAAAAAAATTAAATCAATTATTTTCCAAGACTGTAAATACAGTCAAATTTAAGGTAACAGTTAAGATTAAATGTGTAATTATTTCACACAATATGATGCATTAATAAAAACAAGCGAAATATTAATTACATCCTGTTCAAATAAAGCAAGAGGACGAACACACAAAAACGCTTAAAAATAAGGATGAGACAAATATATTTTCCTGTTATTATATATTGATTAATAATACTTGACTTTTGACTGACAGCTGCTAACGTTATATCAAAACCTAAGCATATTTCAATAGATCGGTTTCATTAACTAATACAGGATTACCCTGCCTTTTAAATCCCCTCAGAGCTTTCAGATTAACGTTAAAGGAAACAAGTGGACTGATTTTAATGAAGAATAACTTTATATTCGGTTTAAATCCCTCACATTGGTGTCAGATGTGGATTAGCTTTAGCCTGTTGTGCTAATGAACCGTTATCTTACCTTCCCCTTCAGATCCAACACATAAACAGCGCTCGCCGACATGTTTGCGCCTTCCTCGACCGCTTTTATCGTTAATCTGCAGAAGTTCGCTCACTTCTGGCACATTTGATAGTTTAATAAAGAGCTGTCATCCGTTTTAGACGCTCAAAGAAGCTCCATCATCAAATAGCGGATGGGAGATCTGAGATCCGTCTTCTACATCAGCTTGACACGCGGGTGAACGGGTGGCACTGCTGTGTAAGGGTTACCAGGAGCAGAGCCGCTTCTGAAGTGAACTGACCCGCTGTGACACAGTCACACTGCTGATACGTGGCGTCTCTATAGAGTTAATGAGAAGTAGAAACAGTAGAAGTATTTTTACTTCACTCAAGTCAATTTAAAAAGTATCTGTGAGTGTTCTTTGAAAACTTTTACTTCACTACATTCCAAAGCATAATGTCATATTTTTTACTGCACTACATTTCATAAATCAAATGTGTTGTTTGTTTAACCTTTAATACTTAAGAACATGTAGCCTACTTCTTAAAAGTGTACTACTTGTGAAAATGTACTACTTTCTTGTACTCAAGTTAATCTTTCAATTACTTTTACTTGAGTAAAATTAAGAAAGTAATAGATTTCTAATGATATTAACAAGTATTAAATGATATTTAATATGAAACGTAGTGCAGTAAAAAGTGCAATATTATGCTGTGAAATGTTGTGAAGTGAAGTTTTCTGAAGAAAACACTGATAAAGAACAGACACTTGAAAAGTACTTTTAAAGCAGAGTAAAAACACTTCACTTCAGTCCACCTCTGTATATTATTTAAATATTACATTTATAAAATCAATATATTTATATATTAATAATAATTTAAAATGATTTTGAAATTATTTTCATAATATTATTATATAAATATAATATTTATTTATTGAATTAAGGAATGCATATTATAATTGTAATATATTTTATTTATTTATTATTTTCCTTCCACTAGATGGCGCTCGATGTTAAGCAGTGCTCCTTGTACAGGTACATCTAAAAAAAATTGAATATCATGAAAAAGGTCAATATTTTTTGTCACTCATTTCAGAAAGTGAATCCCATATATTATATAGATTCATTGCACATAGAGTGAAATATTTCATGCATGTGAAATGTTGATGATTATGGTTTACAGATAATGAAAACCCACAATTCAGTGTCTCAAAAAATTATAATATTACATAAGATCAATAAAAAAAGGATATTTTAAACAGAATTGTCAGGCTTCTGAAAGTTATGTTCATTTCTATGCACTCAATACTTGGTTGGGCCTCCCTTTGCATGAATTACTGCATCAATGCGGCGTGGCATGGAGTCGATCAGTCTGTGGCACTGCTCAGGTGTAATGAAGCCCAGGTTGCTCTGATAACGGCCTTCAGCTCATCTGCATTGTTGGGTCTGGTGTCTCTCATCTAGATTCTCTATCGGGTTCAGGTCAGGCGAGTTTGCTGGACAATCAAGCACAGTAACACCATGGTCATTGAACCAGCTTTTGGTACCTTTGTCAGTGTCGGCAGGTGCCAAGTCCTGCTGGAAAATGAAATCAGCATCTCCATAAAGCTTGTCAGCAGAAGGCATAAAGCATAAGCATAAAGTGCTCTAATATTTCCTGGTAGACGGCTGCATTGACTGTGGACTTCAGAAAACACAGTGGACCAACACCAGCAGATGACACGGCAGCCCAAATCATCACTGACTGTGGAAACTTCACACTGGACTCAAGCAACATGGATTCTGTGTCTCTCCTCTCTTCCTCCAGACTCTGGGACCTTGATTTCCAAATGAAATACAACATTTAATTTCATCTGTAAAGAGGACTTTGGACCACTGAGCAACAGTCCAGTTCTTTATCTCCTGAGCCCAGGTAAGATGCTTCTGACGATGTTTCTGGTTCAGAAGTGGGTAGCTCTTTCCTGAAGATGTCTGAGCCGGTGACTCTTGCTCCAGCTTCAGTTCACTCCTTGTGAAGCTCTCAAGTGTTTGAATCGGCTTTGCTTGACAGTATTCTCAAGCTTGCGGTCATCTCTGTTGCTTGTGCATCTTTATATCCAATGTCTTCCTTCCGGTCAACTTTGTATTTAATATGCTTTGATACAGCACTCGTTAAACAGCCCCTCTTTCAGTAATGCCCCTCTGTGTCTCACCCACTTTTTGAAATAAGTTACAAGAAAAAGACTGTAAAACACTGTTGTTGCTTTCATACTTATTTTAATATTATTTTAAACTTTATTCAATAGCATTTAGTATACAATAAATTAAAAAGTAACTAAATACCAAAATTACAATACGTAATATAATACAAAGAATATAAAAAGAAAATATAATACGAAAATTACAAATTGAAAAGATAATTTAAATTATTGTGAAATTAAAACTGAAATGAAAGCTATAAAAGTTCATAATCCCTCAAAAAAGAATTTCTTCAACTTATTTCCGTTATTCGACATTTCAAATTTAGTTTAGTTTCAGATTTTCATCTAACATGTATATTTGATTTGAGCGTTATATCAGTGAACATGTTTTTGTTGATCTATTGTTGATCTATATGATCTGGACTACATGAATTATTAATAAAGTGGAGATAAACGTGAGGCGAGCAGCTGTTTTTGTTTCACCTCGTGCTGGGCCAGAGTCTAGATGAACTCTTGTTTAGTTGCTCTGTGGATTCTCTGTATGGACGTCCTTCATTGTGAACGAGAGAGAGGTTGATTTTATGGCAGGCCAGTAAAGGTTTTGGAAAGGAGCCGCTGATGATTTATGAGCCGTGCATCTTGTGAAAGGTCTTTGCTCTATAATTAGACTCGTGTTTGAAATATCATCTTGCGTTAGTGTGAACCTTCTTGAGTGTTTTGTGAAAGTGTGCCGGTCACAATCTCCTGACATGAGCTCAAGTTACACGCAAGGCTCTTGAACTGTTGCAGGTTTATTAACCCTGTAAAGCCTGACATGTGAAATAATAGTCTATTTTTTCTTTTAAATTGATCCGTTCATTAAATATTTATTCTATATATATGACCGTGGACCACAAAACCAGTCATAATTGTCAATATTTTGAAATTGAGATTTATACATAATCTGAAATCTGCATAAATAAATAATAAGTTTTCCATTGATGCATGGTTTGTTATGATGGCACAATATTTGGCTTAGATACAACTATTTGAAAATCTGCAATCTGAGGATGCAAAAAAATAGAAATAATGAGAAAATCATCTTTAAAGTCGTCCAAATTAAGTTCTTAGCAATGCATATTACTAATCAAAATTGAAGTTTTGATATATTTACGGTAGGAAATTTACAAAATATCTTCATGGAACATGATCTTTACATAATATCCTAATGATTTTTGTTTTGGCATAAAAGAATAATCAATAATTTTGACCAGTACAATGTATTTTTGACTATTGCTACAAATATACCCCAGCGTCTTAAGACTGGTTTTGTGCTCTAGGGCAACACACACACACACACACACACACACACACACACACACACACACACACACACACACACACACACACACACACACACACACACACACACACACACACACACACAGACACACACACACACACACACACACACACACATGTTGGTTTTTATGGTTTACGGCAGTGGTGGTCAGTAACGAAGTACAACTACTTCGTTACTGTACTTAATACATTTTCAAGTATCTGTACTTTACTGGAGTAGTTTTATTTTTGAGTAACTTTTACTTTACTTCACTACATTCCAAAGCATAAGATCGCATTTTTACTTCACTACATTTCATAAAACATATCGTTACTCCTTATAATACATCACGTGCTCCGAGACGCAGAAGCGGTGTCTGATTCATGAACAAACTGATTCTTTTCAATGAACCTGTTCAATCGGTTCAAATCGCAACAAACGATTCTTTCAATGAATTGCAATGATCCGATTACAGCTGTTCTCGAGTCGAAAACTCACTGATTCAAATGATCCGTTTAGAGCGAGTCTTCTTCAGTGAACTGAACTCACAAGTAAAGAACCGGAGATCTTGTGAGCTACTGATGCTGTGAAAAGCACGTTACTAATGTCGAATTTTAGGATTCATTATTGCAACTTAAAATAATATTTAGGTCAAAACTGTCAGTTGTTTGTGAACTAAATCTGCTGTAAAGGGTGATCTATTTAAGCCCACTGAAATGCTTGACTGCAGACAGATCAACATCAGTGTCTCTAACGTTATGTTTTAGGTCAAAAACAAAACATTAAAATAACACCGATTAAATAAAATAACTGATGCTCGTGTAACGGATGTATACCAGTAAGGGCTATGTGTAAACCTCACTCCCCTCACCTCAAAAAGAGGCGCTCTAGCGACTGATGCAAGAGGCTGTAGCCTTTTCCTTGTTAGAGCGCCCGCCTCAGAATCCGGGTTCGTGACCGCTCAGAGCAAGAATGAGTTAGGATGGTGGACCCGGGGAGATACACGTTCATATTCCCCGCTGCTGTAACGTTAGCATTTTTTTTAATGCTATGCATTTAGACCTATGTGACGTCTGTTTTATATTGTTTATCAACAGTATACATTTTATATTGTTTAGATCAACTAGCCGAGTATACAGATATGAATGTTTATTCATAACCATACTGAAAATAAGTAAATATCGTTAGCTGATGCTAACTGTCTAGCTAACAAGCTTGCTGGTGCTAAGTTGAGGAAATTTTTGATATAAAGTCCAAATATCTTTATTCAGCCACGAGATAGATTCCATCTGAGGGAAAAAGACAGGATGTGATGTTCAGAACATAGTAACTACAGTAATTATCAGAGTGAAAGTGAGTGATGCCCTCTGGCAGAGGGTAGTTACACCACAGACAAGGTTTGAGAAGAAAAAAATCATCTTGCGTTAGTGTGAACCTTCTTGAGTGTTTTGTGAAAGTGTGCCGGTCACAATCTCCTGACATGAGCTCAAGTTACACGCAAGGCTCTTGAACTGTTGCAGGTTTATTAACCCTGTAAAGCCTGACATGTGAAATAATAGTCTATTTTTTCTTTTAAATCGATCAGTTCATTAAATATTTATTCTATATATATGACCTTGGACCACAAAACCAGTCATAATTGTCAATTTTTTGAGATTTATACATAATCTGAAATAAATAATAAGCTTTCCATTGATGTATGGTTTGTTATGATGGACAATATTTGGCTCAGATACAACTATTTGTAAATCTGCAATCTGAGGGTGCAAAAAAATCTAAATATTGAGAAAATCATCTTTAAAGTCGTCCAAATTAAGTTCTTAGCAATGCATATTACTAATCAAAATTGAAGTTTTGACATATTTTCTGAAGGAAATTTACAAAATATCTTCATGGAACATGATCTTTACTTAATATCCTAATGATTTTTGTTTTGGCATAAAAGAATAATCAATATCACAAAACACACACACACACGTATGATTTACACAGACACACACAGACACACAGACACACACACACACACACACACACACACACACACACATACACACATGTCACACACACACACACACACACACACACACACACACACACACACACATATAAATATATATGTGTGTTATTATCATATTTGATGCATCAGGGCCCGTATTCACAAAACATTTAACCTCACCACCAGTTCTGCAGATGCTGATATTCATATGGACGAAAAGTGATGAAATTCTGAAGCCTGTAATGTAAATCAATGAAATATTGAAATCTTATAGCACAGTAATGCAAAGCAATCCAATGAGTATTGAGAGATGAAGAAATAAATGTTCCTCAAAAGCCTGATGATCAGATTTGATACTCACCCTGCGTACCAATGTGCATAATATATATCTGCCCTAAATAGTATTGATAAGGACTAATATCACATAGAATTGAGGATGAATAGTCTGCACATTGGGATGCAGGCTCACATTTGAACATGATTTTATGGAGAATCAAGTAAAGCCGAGCTGCTTCAGTCCAGTAAGTGTTCATCTGGAAATATCACTAGTTATTCTTAGGTTTGCTTCATAAAAATCAGTCAAGATTTGACACAGAAAGACACGTGAAGCACGAGCTGAAGAAGGACGCTTGTAGAATTACACTGAAAGAGCTTTTCCTTGATAAAACACTCTCAATCAGAGACAGAAGGCATGCAGTAGATCATGTGTGACAGTAAACAGCACTCCGTTCTCTATAGTTCAAGTTCATGTTTGTTGTTTCAGACGGTTGTGTTCACAGCTGTGCTCACATTTCAACACTAAAGCAGGTAAAACATCAGCAAGCCAAATAAACCCTTTCTGCTCGTTTCACTTCTAATTATACCCTGTATAATTTATTATGTGACAAATAAAGAAACCTTAAACCTTAACCTCCAGTCACATGACTCACATCCAACAGAAGACATGAACACTTCTGATAACACAATGAAAAAAGCTGAATGACTTCTGACAAAAATACAACATATACAATTGACTGTTTAGAGAAATGAGCAAAATATTCACGTTTCTCACTTTAAGTGAAAATGATGAATGTGGAGAGCAGCTCAGATCATTAAATAGAAATGTTTGCGTTCATATGGAGATCTCTGTTGTATCTGAGCACAGATACTGTTGAGATGTTTTCCAGAGACAGGTGTGAGATTGCAGAGAAATGATTCTGTTGTAATTATGGTTTAAAATACTTTGTATTTGATGTTTGATGTGTGGCACGTGAACGTCTCCATCGCTGATGTACAGTATGTGTGTTCAGATATGATGCTGTGTGATGCCTTGAATGCTTATTTTAGCCCTCTGTGTGCAAACAGAAACACACACATGCGCACACACACCCCCACCACACACCACCACACACCACACACCACACACACATGTGATCTTCTGAGAAAATAAGGAACTAAAATAAACCTTTCCATGATGTCCAAACGCATGTGCCGAATGTTTAACATGCCTACGATCGAAATGAACACAAATGCTTAAACATCTGTCCTTCAGATTAGTTCACGGAGAAAATAGGGACAAGTTCACACTGTGTGTGTGTGTGTGTGTCTCTGTGTGTGTGTGTGTGTGTGTGTGTGTGTGTGTGTGTGTGTGTGTGTGTGTCTGTGTGTGTGTGTGTGTGTGTGTGTGTGTGTGTGTGTGTGTGTGTGTGTGTGTGTGTGTGTGTGTGTGTGTGTGTCTGTGTGTGTGTGTGTGTGTGTGTGTGTGTGTGTGTGTGTGTGTGTGTGTGTGTGCACTACACTATATTTTTGGGACAAATTTGTACAGAGAAGTGCTGAAAACCTCCTTTTTGGGCACATCCTTTTAAACAATATATATATATATATAAAGGCAAATAAAGGTTTGTGTGTGTGTGCACAAAACTCAGTTTTGTATAAATAATTGTATCTGCTGGTTATTTTATAGTTCTAAAATGATAAAATGTAATATAAATGTAATCAGATACATTTACATATGTAGTGATTCTTTAATCAAACCATAAATACACGTCAGACATCAAACAGCATGTTACATAAATACAGTCATTTATTATGTCAGATAAAAAAATATGGACTTACAGTATGTGTCACTGTGGATGATGACAGATGCACATTACCAGGTATTAAATTCAATTTGTGCATGATAAAATATCATAATATTTTCCTTGAAAGTTTGCGAATAATGTCCCAGGTTAAAATGAATAATGATATTGTCTGGACTGACTGACTACACCTCCACTAAAAACATTAATAAAATATACAGTACACTTGAAATACAGCAACAAATATATATATATATATATGAATTGTCAATTTTTTATGTTTGATTGGAATGTTATTCTGAACTATAAACTACCAAATTGGATTTATTTTATTTTTTAACTCACAATAAGTCTAGAAGGCAAAAATGACATTTTATGTATGTTTGAGTGAATCTCACAAAACCGGTCAATAACTGGATCATATTTCATCCCAAAATCAAAAGAAAGAAATGATATGTTGCACTGAAGCCTATTTTTGAGGCACAAAATATGCTTATTTATGCTTATTTGTCATTATTATATCTCTCATCATTGAGGGTAAAATGTCTGAATGAGAATTTGGTGTTTTATGTACAATATTTTCTATATAAGTATATAGTTTTCCTTCTTTTCTTGTTATTTTGGATGCCTGTAAATTTGAAATCAAATGAAATTGTTCAGACACAGTATATCTGGTGCAGATGACATTAATAAAATCACAAAGCGGTTGTAGAGTTGTCTTTTGTGCTGGTTTCTGTCATGATCTCTGTTGATTCATGATGAAGTAACGCCGGTTCTTTACTCGTATCTGCGGATGCTTCGTTGATGCCCTGTTTGAAGAAGCTCCCGTGATGTTTCAGTCTGTGCTGCCTGAAAACCCAGACACGGAAAGAGAGAGTTTTGAATATGAATATGAAAATGAGCAGTCAGTGAAAGTGAAGCGGTCTTCACCTCTGCCGTCTCCTGCTCTGCCGCGTCTCGCTGGACTTCACAAACACAACAGCGTCTCCACCCTGAACCAGCGAAACAAGTTCTCCTTCTTTAGGTCGGAATATTAGCCTTCAAAACCAAAGAAAATCTGTATTTGACATCAATCATTGTGCTGTTATTTTCACTACTTATGTTGTGCAAGTCTCTTCTGCGCACCCTTTATTTAATAAAACATACAGTAAAATCAGTAATATAAACATTTATTCATAAATGGGGGTAATAATGAAATAGAAAAATCCTAAATATCATCATATTCATAACATATTAAAGATATGAAACATTTTCTGTTATGGCTCATTTGAACGTAAATGTTATGTAACATAAATCTTCTGCTCGTCAAAGCTGCATTTATTTGAGAAAAAAAGCGTAAAATCTGTAAAATTTTTACAATTCAAAATATCTATTTTCTATGTGAATATCTGTTAAAATGTAATTTATTTCTGTGATGCGCAGCTGTATTTTCATCATCATTACTGCAGTCTTCAGTGTCTCTTCAGAAATCATAATAATATACTGATTTACTGCTCAAGAAACATTTATGATTATTATCAACGTTGTCCAATATTTTTGCGAAACTGAGATACATTGTATTTTTCAGGATTCACAGATGAATAGAAAGTTCAAAAGAACAGCATTTATTTGAAATACAATTTTTTTCTAACATTATAAACATCTTCTCAGACACCTCTGATGATTTTATGCATCCTTGCTGAATAAAAATATGAATTTCTTAAAAAAACAAAAACAAACTGTATATATAATGTGTGCAGCTCTGACTTGAATTCACTAATAGCAGCTGTGCATGTGCAGTAATGACTCACTTGGACTGTGTTTCTCCAGATTTGATCCTCATCTTGCGGATCATGAACTGATTGGTGCTGAAGAAGCTGTAGAGATACGAGTCTTTCTCCCAGAGCAAGCTCAGCATCAGCAGCTCGCCGATGTCTTTGTCAGACGTCAGCAGGAACGAGACGGTGCTGTTGGTGCTCATGCTGGGCCTGCAAGAAAAAGAGACTTTCTTTAAAACTGCTGTGGTGTTTGTATCTACTGACATTCAGACATTTTAAAATGTGATGTGTAGTAAAGCTTATTTAAAAATTATATAAAGTTTTAACATCCTTCTTGAGCAGTAAATCAGTATATTATTATGATTTCTGAAGATCATGTGACACTGAATACTGGAGAAATGATGCTGAAAATACAGCTTTGATCACTGAAATAAATTACATTTTAACATATATTCACATAGAAAACAATTTTAAATAGTATCAAATATTTCACAATATTTTGAATCAAATAAATGCAGCCTTGATGAGCAGAAGAGACTTGTTTAAATTTGTTTTAATAAATATCAACCTCAGATTTGGAACACAACTTGTTGCTTTGATTTTCATGCAGTTTTAGGATAAAACACGTTTTGTTAAATATATATTTCGTATAAAAAAAATGGTGCATTTCCATAATAATAACCATAAACTTCTATTAACTGTTTTTTTTGTTCTTTTCACTTTAGCAATGATCAACCTTCTTTAAAAAGGGACCAAACTTATATGTCTGTGTCAGTGCTTGAAGTGGAAAAAAAGAAGTGCCGGTACTCATCATTTCTAATCATATATGGGATCATATAGCATAATCACCCAGACCCTGACGATTTTACTCTGGGTACCGGCAACATGTCAGAAGTGCCGGTGCGTACCGGTCCACTTCAAGCACTGGTTGTGTCACAAAACACAGCAGTTTAAGTCAGAAATGTCATTTTCAGGTCTACACTCAAAGAGTGGTTCATAATTATTCCATACATATCATTTAGTACCATCAAATTACTAAAATATAGTCCAGGGTGAAATTAAAGGGACTCACACAGTGACAGTGATGTCGTCGCTCTCATCGGTCGTCCCGAACAGAGACACTTTCATTGGCTGCTCCAGTAAAGTCATGTTTTTGTCGCTGAACAGATGCAGCTTAATCTGGTAATGAAACACTGCGAGAGAACGAGAGAGAGACGAATATAAAACTCAGAAAAGCACAAGCTGGATGTATGTGTAATGCAGTTTCTGGCTCACCCTTGAACGGCATCATGTCGCGGGTCTTGAGGTACATCTTGGCGCTCCTGGCGCTGCGGATCTTGTTGACGCCGTAGCCGAGTTTGTTGCAGCGGTTCTTGCGGCAGCTCAGGCACAGGCCCTTGTTGAAGGCGTCTCTGGAGCTGCAGCGATACGCCCAGCTCTGGTACGCCCGGTTCACCAGCGAGTCGATGAACAGGTGAATGGAGCGCTCGTGTGAGCATATGACGATCTGGTTCATGTCTGACAGACGTCAAAGAGAAGGTCAGATATATGTGAGACAAAAACACAGGCTGAGGGTTTATGACGTCCTGGATTTGATTTTAATTGATGATAATAGGCCATTTTTATAGATAATAAAATAATCTTCAGCAACTGAAGCAATGCTGAAATATAAATATTAGATGAAAAGCTTTAAAACATGCATGTTGCATGAAACAAGGTTAAGTTGAAACACTAAACTTACTTAAAATGTAAAGAAATATTAAAGCTAAATGTCATGAACCCTGTCCATGCTCCTTCCGCCAGAGGTCGCCCTCCCTAAATCAACTCTCACATTATACAGACTGTTACGTCACCCAGGACTACATTTCCCATGTTCCTCTTCATACGTGCTCACCTGCAGCCAATTACACTCACTATAATCGTAAATCCATCTCAAACCTCCTTTCAATGCGAGTGTTTGTGTTTATCTCTCTCCTCGCGGCAGCACTTTACGGAGCACGTTCTCTGTGCTAGTTTTGTCTAGTGGCTGGTTCCTAGCTCTAGTCACGTCTAGTTTTACCCGATCACCTGACTGTCTTGGATCTCTCTCTCTCTCGGTCGTTTGGACTCTGTTTGTACCTCGCCTGGAGTACTGTCTGCCTGTGGATTACCCGCTTGCCTCGTCCTTTGGATTACGTTGGCCATCGATCGACCCACGCCTGTTTACCGGAGTACTCTTCTGTCTGGCTCTCAGTATACCTGTTTGCTATTGTCTGACCCTTGCCTGTGTTGACCACGTTTAATAATAAAGCTTTGATGGATCCGCACGCCTCTCGTTTCAGTCACTGCGTAACACTAAACATTCAAACTAAAACTCATTTAAATGACAAAATCGCATTTTACTATTAGTGCTGTTATTGTGAACTAAAACAAACTATTAAAATAATTTTTACTCATTTAAATAAAGCTGAAATAAACTATACATATTGAGAAAACATAAATGAAAATTAGAAATATTGCCTTGAAACTAACTGAAATAATTTAAGTTGAAGTAATAAAATGACTAAAACTGAAACTTCTAAAATTAAAGCAAAACATAAATATATAAAGCAATGATTTTAATAAACAAATGACAAAAGCACACAATTTATTTGACTATGTAGTATTTTACTAACATCATTGATATTGTTAACTAAAACTATATAAAAAATATTTTTGGTGATTAAAATTATGAAGAAAAGTTACATATAAATATTAAATAATGTATTAGATTAAAACTAAAATAGAAATAAAATAAATGACAATTAAAGCTAAAAATAAATCTATTAAAAACACTAATAAAAATGACAAAAGCACATACAATTGTAATAATATAATATGATTAATAAATCGAGTCAAAATAATAACTTAAGTACTAAAACAAGCACTAAAATAAAAATATTGAAACTAAAAATATAAATTCAAAACATGACTAAATACTATAAGAGTATAACAATAATGCTAGGAATGCAGTAATAGGCAGTACTGTATATGCCGTAGGTGGCGATGAGCTTCATGGTGTTCTGAATGCTGCAGCCCGGCTGGAAGGTGCCGCCGTTGGGGTAAATGTCCACGTGACCCACGGGTCTCTGGATGCCGATGCTGAGGTCCGGTGAGCCTCTGGTGTTTGTGTGCAGGACGTCCACGAAGGTGGCATCGTCAGGTGACAGACGCCTCAGACTGTCTGCATTCTCAAAGCTGGGGCCCGCGGGGTCCAGGCCTGGAAAAACAGGAGAAAACGCCATTGTATAGCTCTGTACTCTTACTGTAATGAAGGGTCTGAGGCGTGTGGATCCATTTGCAATCTTGCTTTAATAAACTTAGACAGGGTCAAACAGGCAGTGATCAACCAACAGTGTCAGAAATATCAGAGGCAAGGCAGAGACGTAAACAATACCGGGCAGGAGTCAGGGCAGGCAGCAACACAATCAGAACTTCAAGGAGCAATATCACAAGGGCAGGCAGCAGAGAATCAACGGAGGTAAACAGTCCAGGGTCATACACGGGAAGGTCTCATACACGGGACGGTCAATGACACGGGAAGGTCACAGACACGGGAAGGTCACAGACACGGGACGGTCACAGACACGGGACGGTCACAGACACGGGACGGTCACAGACACGGGAAGGTCACAGACACGGGAAGGTCACAGACACGGGAAGGTCACAGACACGGGACGGTCACAGAAACGGGACGGTCACAGAAACGGGACGGTCACAGACGCGGGAAGGTCACAGACGCGGTCACAGAAGGTCATACGCAGGGGACGGTCACAGACACGGGAAGGTCTCATACACTGGAAGGTCACACGGGGGACGGTCACAGACACGGGACGGTCACAGACAGGGACGGTCACAGACACGGACGGTCACAGCAGGAAGGTCTGAAGGTCACAGACACGGAAGGTCACAGACACGGACGGTCACAGACACGGACGGTCACAGAAATGGGACGGTCCCAGGGAAGGTCACAGACGCGGGAAGGTCACAGCGGGAAGGTCACAGGGACGGTCACAGACACGGACGGTCACAGACACGGAAGGTCACAGACACGGCAAGGTCACAGACACGGACGGTCACAGACACGGACGGTCACAGACACGGACGGTCACAGACACGGGAAGGTCACAGACACGCAAGGTCACAGACACGGACGGTCACAGACACGGGACGGTCACAGACACGGACGGTCACAGACACGGGAAGGTCACAGACACGGACGGTCACAGACACGGAAGGTCACAGACGCGGAAGGTCACAGACACGGGAAGGTCACAGACACGGGAAGGTCACAGACACGGGAAGGTCACAGACACGGGAAGGTCACAGACACGGGACGGTCACAGACACGGGACGGTCACAGACACGGGACGGTCACAGACACGGGAAGGTCACAGACACGGGAAGGTCACAGACACGGGAAGGTCACAGACACGGGACGGTCACAGACACGGGACGGTCACAGACACGGGACGGTCACAGACACGGGACGGTCACAGACACGGGACGGTCACAGACACGGGAAGGTCACAGACACGGACGGTCACAGACACGGAAGGTCACAGACACGGAAGGTCACAGACACGGGAAGGTCACAGACACGGGACGGTCACAGAAACAGGACGGTCACAGACACGGGACGGTCACAGAAACGGGACGGTCACAGAAACGGGACGGTCACAGAAACGGGAATAATGCTCAGAATGTCAGCCGGGGCAAAACAAGACTTTGCCATGAGTGTGAGTGTGAAGGCTGCTTAAGTAGGGCAGTGAATGAGGAACACCTGTGCAGGTGATTAGTCCAGGTACGGGGTGTAAACAGTGAGTGCTAATGAGTGATTGGTGACAGCTGTGTGACTAGTGCAATGGTGGATGGGAAATGCAGTCCATGGGTGATGTGCAGCTGTAGAGTGGTGCAAGAGACAATGTGGTGAGTGGGCGTGAGCTCATGACCCGGATTCGTGACACTTACTGTGTAACTCACTTGTGTCTGTTTAGATTCTACTACGGACCTTTTGGACTAACAAACATCTGGCAAAGTTTCCTCTGGGACAGAGATAACGAGTTTGAGTGGAGCAGAACATCTTGTTTACATGCATAGAATAAAAGACGTCCCACCTGTGATTCTGTTAACTTTATTGTTGGTGAGGTTTCCTGCGACGCCGGCCACATGTGCACCGAGACTGTATCCTAACAGATGCACTTTGTCCAGAGGATAGTCCGACTCCTTCACAACAACACAAACTGAATGAGTCTCTTATATTCCACTCCAACTAATTAGAAATGAGAACATCATATCTTCTGTGCTCCTGATAGGTGGATCAGTGTTATTTTAGTATTATTTATAAACTTACATATTAATATTTATTTACCAGTTTTACATTTTATTACATTTTTTGTTATGTTTTATATGCTTTTGTCATTATTATTATTATCAAACATTACTAGCATTTCAGTTTTATTTTCAGGTCATTTTAGTGCCAAGGTAACATTTCTTTTATTTCTAATTTTCACTTGTTTTTTTTATCTAAAATGTATATTTTATTTCAACTTTTCTCAGGTAATGTTTTTAACAGCTTTAATTTTAGTCACTGTCTTATGTGCTTTTTTCATTTTTATTAGTTTTTGATTGTTTTTAAATAATACTTTTTTTTTATTTGAGTTCAGTTTAAGTTATATTCATTTCCAGTTTGTAATTTTAGTGCTTCAACTCTATTTCTTATTTCAGCTTATTTTAGTTCTAACATTTAGTTTCATGTAATATTTATATTTTAATTTCAGTATTTTAGTTTTGGTTAACAATAATAACCCTGGGATTAATTTCCATAATAATTTCACATTGCTACAAATAAACTTTATTATTAGCAATTCATATTTAATATTTTTTTATTATATTTGCTAATTTTTTTAATGAAGCTGTTTTTATCTGTTGCTGTTTTTGACCTGGGCGTGTTTTTTGTCACGGTGGTGATGCGGGGCAACATTCGGTTGACTGTCATTACAAAAATGCTCATGAACAACGCTAACAATGTGTTTCTCTGCACACAGACTGTACCTCCAGCCAGTTGACAAACTTGGCCACGTCCGCCCCCACCAGTCTGGTGTTTTCTGCTGATTTGGGGTAGTGTTTGTTGGCCCGATCCAGCCAGTCCACAACAATGACATTGGCTCTGGGTTCACGTTCAAACAGAGCCGACACCAGCTTATAGACCCAGCTCTCAAACAGACCGGCGACCTACGGGTGACGCAGCCATTATTCATAATACTAGCTAAATAAATGAAGTAACAGTAAATAGTGGAAATGATCTCTACAGCATTGTTTCATGCAAAACACACAAACTACATGTGCTTTCTGACTGTCATCGGTGAACTCACCGACCATCCGTGGATAATGAGGAAGGTTTGGGAATCATTTTTGAAGTTGCAGTCTGAAATAGAGTCTCGTTGTCCTGGGACGAGGTAGCATAGATCCTCGTCGGGGAATTCTGGGTTTCTGATGGAGAACTTGGACTGGATGTCTCTGTAGTCCACGCTCAGCTCAGTGGAGTTTCCTGAAACAAACAGCAGCTGTTAGCATGTGCATCTCATTCATGTTCTGTAGTTTATTTGGCCTGTATTATAGACATGTGAAATCCAGAGGAGGATGGGTTCCTCTCAAGGTTTTCCAAGATATTTCCTCGTCCACTTTCCTCACCACTGCTGGCTTTGGCTTGTAGCCATTATTTGAAACAATGCATTTTGTGGAAATGAAATAAAACTGAACTGGACTTGCTGATCCAGAATCAGTGTATATGCAATAAAACTGCAACCACACTGATCCTGGACCTGTGCCGAGTCACTTCAACATATAGGCTATATGTATTTGTTTAGCCTAAATACAGTTGATTGCAATGTATTCTTACTGCAAAATACACATATTTATAGACACATATTTCCAGTTTGTAATTTTAGTGCTATAACTTATTTCTTCAATCTAATATTTACATTTTATTTTAGATTTATTCCAATTAACATAATATTTTTAAATAGGCCTAATAGTAACAGTAATAACCCGGAGCTTAATAACTGTACATTGCTACATAAATAAATAATAGACTTCATTATCTTTAATTTGGGTTTTATTAATTTAATTTATTTATATATAATTGTATTTATTTGTGTTTTTTCCATATTATATTACAGATAAACAAACGTAAAACGTATGTTAAATGCATATTAAACAGAAATGCGCATTTTAATAGTAGCATCTATTTTATTTTGATGGTCAAAAACTTACTAGCAAACACTTCTTCAGTAGAGTTGGAGATTGGTTCGCTCGCAATAAGAGAAAATCCGATAACCAGCAGCCAGAAACCTTCTGTTCCCATAGTACAGAATAAATCAATAATTGTAATTTTACAGTACAGTATAAATACTGATCCCAGTATAACGAGCCACCGTTCTTTATCTGTGAACCTGCTGCTGCTCACTGCATTTATACCGAACAATGCGTGCGTTTTCCTGCTCTTCAGCGATTGGCTGAAAGTGCGCGGGGGGCGTGGTTATCGTGCTCAAAGCGGGGCGCTTCAGCAAATCAAAGGCGAGAGATTTACATTCATACACCTGTCAATCACGAGTGTAACGTAAACAACTGCATATGCATGAACGAGTCGCTTCAGCCTTTGTGTTCAGCTGAAGATGAAACATTGTGATGCTAAACACTCGAATAGTTCAGCAGAAGCTCCTGGAGACAGACTCAGACTGGACATTTTACACGCATATCATGTTTTCTTTTCTTTTTGGTGATTTATTTTAAAAATCCATATATTTTCTTAATATATATAAATATATATATAAGATATTCCATTACACAAATGTCTTATATTAATTCAACTATAACAGCCTTATTGTATTTGTTTATATCTGCATCTATTTCTATATTTGCTTATATTCTTTAATTGCTAAGAATAAAAAAACACTTCATACAGTATAACTCTGATTTCAGCAGTTTATCACTTGTCAAAACATCCTAAAGTAATTCTATTATTCTTCAGAATGACAGTTTTTCCAGTATGATATTATATTTCTCCTGTTAGAATATGTGGCATCTTGTCATTTTAGTCAAACATACACACTGCAACCATAGTCAAGTTTATTTAATTGTTTTATTTTAATGTAATAGTTTTTCTTTAAAAAAAAAATTTAATTTAATAATTTGTTAAATTCTTTATTTTGTAATTTTTTAAGTCTGATTACATTATTCTCATTTATCTGCACAAGCGTTTAATATTTTTTGTATAATATTTGAGCTGTCTTTCGTAATTTTCCTCATAACAGACTCTTTGTTGTTCAGTCTTTCTCTTGGTGAAGGTGAGATCTTCATGTTATTAGCCTATATCTCATGTCAGCATGAATCTGATAAACCATATCAGCAGACTATGTCATCTTCATTTTCATAAATGTTCATCAAAAGTGTTTTGCAATAACATTGTGCATAAATTTCAGCACAGCTTCAGTTCAGAGCAATAATTTCTGCAAACTTCACTGTTGCTCAATGTCTGTGAATCCTCTGGTGTTGCAGTGATGTGTTCAGTGCATGCATGAAGTCAGTTTCCAGTGATATTAATTACACTTTTTCATAGCAAACTTTATTTTAAAAAGAAAAGCTGAAGAAACACTGCTGCATGATCAGAAGATACTCACCCCAGGAGTTTATGTCAGCGCTCAGAGCATTAAATACCTCACATATGAGCTTTATTATTTATGTTTTGTGTTGGAAAGAGTGTGGAGAGGACATGGCCCTCTTTGCTGACCGTATGGTGAGAGCGATGTATCAGATGGTAATACCATGGTAAAAAATCAAGTCATTTACTGCTGCTCTTTGAGGAACAGCCAACAGGAGGCATTAGCCAGATCTGGGATCAGTGATATTAATGACAGTACTCTGATATACAGATCAAATTAAGGGATGCTTTTTAATCATGTATTTTAACATGTACAATGGTATATGATACCTTGAAGTATGATATAAACACATGGCATATGAATGTGATAATATGATAAGCATTCAGTTTTACGAGATTATAAGCAATAAATCAAAGAATGAACTGCTACTGTGTTTCAGATGAATATAATCTGGCTTTCTGTATGCACTACAGCGCCCCCTGTTGACAAGTGAACGCACTTCTCTGAGGATTGAGAGTGCTGTGCTCAAATAAGGTTGTTCTGGATCTCACCACTAGAGGACAGCTGTCAATCATCAATGACGAATCAAAGACTGACCTCTGCTCTGGACAAGGAAAGGTCATCATGTGTACAGGTGCAAGGTGTTACATGCCGTATGACATCTCTTTGGAATTAATATGTGGTTTTTGTAAGTTCACAGTTCACTGATAATCACATTTGATTGATTCAAACATGATTAAGAATCAGTTTTATATTTAAAAACTGAAAGAATGAAAACTGAACTGTACATTTCATCAAGCCTTTTAATTTCTACATGATTAATAGTTACCCATTATCAGGCAATTCAAAAATAAAACCATTAAAAAATGAACATGATTGCAATTGAATGAATGTGAACTAAAATAAAAAAGTTTTTTATGACAGAACAATATTTATTTTTCATTTAGTTTAACTTTATATACAAAAATAATTAAATTAATACTGAAATAAAAATTATTTTTTAATTAAAACTAATAAAAATTACAAAAACACAACAAAATGACTAAATCCATAACATTAAAGTAAACATTAGTGTAACATTAGGAAAATATCAAAATAAAACTTCAAAATATTAATAAAAACAATAAGAGTATATCAATGATAATAAAACAACACTGGCCGTTTTGGGTAATTTATTTATCTCAAATATTAGCATATTGCATTATGTTCTGTCATATCACAGAACACAAAACTAGAATAAACCGAAGCCCATCTGACTTTACAGGGAAAGTTCATCCAAAAACCAAATATCATCAATTACTGACCCTTAAGTTGTTTCAAAACAATAATACTCCGTTTCTTCTATGAATCACAAAATAAATGTTTGGAGAAATACTGGGCTTTTCCGTAAAAGAAAAAGTAAAAGGTGATCAGGGATCATTTATTTTTGCATGTACTGTTCCTTTAAGAGTGTGAACTAATGAACTCTATGTGATCAGAGGTCTGAGCGGATCTAATCTGCAGTTTTTATTGAAATATTGATTTAGATGATTTAGTCTTGAATGTTATGCCGGGCTGTAATATGTGGAATATGATGAAATGTGACACTGAGTGTCCTTTAGCTTTCCTTCAGGTCCTGTTCCAGTCTTCTAGGAGATTGTTTTATGACTCTTTCAGCATTCCAGACTCAAACTCTATTTCATCTCTGTTTCTGTGATACAGTGTTATTGGAAAAGAAGATGATATTAGATGAAAATAGAGATACAAAAAAGATTCAAAAGATGCCGTTTGACCAGAAGTGCATACGTAACATTACACAACTTTACAGGAGAGCCGAAACAGAAATTCTACTATAGTTTGATCGGACTTTGTGTACTGATTTCAATTGTTTATAATAAACATGTGTACAGTCTTGGATGACATAGCTCCGTAAGAGCTTTCATTATATATATATATATATACAAACAGCTGATAAAAACATCACAATAATGCACAATATACACAATGGTCAAAATCTGTGTTTGTAAGAAACAAATACATCAAGATGTTTTTAACTTTAAACCTTGCTTCTGGACAAAATATGAGTCCATAATCCATAATAACTCTTCCTCCAGTGATAAAGTCCATCTCCTGTTGTCTCTCACATCAGAATCCAGACACATATTTGTTTCGAGCTGCGTGTGTAAACGGTGCTTGATCTGAGCAGACTTCTCTCCTGATTCAGACCAGAACACTTTCACTGGAGGAAGAGTTATTATGGGTTATGGACTCTTATTTAGGAAGGAAGCAATGTTAAAATTAAGCTTTTCACTTCATAAGACATTAACTGATGGACTGGAGTGGTGTGGATTATTGTGATGTTTTATCAGCTGTTTGGACTCTCATTCTGACGGCACCCATTCACTGCAGAGCATTGAACATTTCTCCAAACCTGATGAAGAAACAAACTCGTCTACATCTCGGATGGTTTGAGGGTGAGCACATTTTCAGGTAATTGACATATTTTGGTGATCTATTCCTTTAAGAAAGTACAGTAAATATGTGAATTTGAATTCCAAGTTGACCTTTTCTGTGTTTTAATCAGCGTTTTATGTAATACGATCAGCTTTCTTATAATAACATCTCAGTCTCACACTGGTATTGTGAAAATACATTTGGATCTTCACAGTGTCTCGAATCCTTCGAGGTGGGATGTGATTGGCTGAAGACATCTGCCAGACCTCATCAGCAGCATCATATCTCATGACTTACACGTCCAGCTAATGTAATGTGAACTCATGTGCCGTTCTCAATGAGTGACTCACGGTCTACAGACGGACCACAACTACCTCCTTCAAAGGGTATAGGTTATGATCTCTAAATCATCTACAGCAGAGGTAGGAACACAGAGCTGGAGGATGAAGAGAGAGAGAGAGATTTCATCCAAACGTGTCCGTCTCTCTGCTCCCTGAGGTCGTTATGGCTCTGTGGCTCGTTTCAGCTAATCTCTCAGTAAAGACGGCCTGATTTATGACGTCTGATTGACTTTTCTGTCATTAGAAGCTCTCCAAAAATGACCATGGTAAACAAAGAGTCTGCCGTTATAGAAGCATCACCAATTATGAGTTCTAAATCTGTCTATTATGTTTATGTATTGATTCATTTAGGACATTTATGGTCAACACCAAAATAAAATAAATATAATACTATGGCAATATTTATTTATATTAATTTTTTGCAAGGTTTGAAGTCTTTTATGCTCACCAAAACGGCATTTGTTTGATCAATAATACAGAAAAAACGAATTTAAAATAACTGTTTTCTATTGTAATATCTTGTAAAATGTGATTTATTCCTGTAATCAAAGCTGAATTTCTTCAGTGTCATATGATCCTTCAGAAATCATTATCATATGCTGATTTGATGCTCATATTTTTATGGAGGATTTTTTCAGGATTCTTTGATGAATAGAAATTTCATAAGAACAGCATTTATTTGAAATAGAGATATTTAGTAACATTGACCTCACTCTTGCTTTTGATCAATGTAATGCACCTTTGCTAAATAAAAACATTCATTCATCCCCAAACCTTTGAACAGTAGTTCCACATATTCTTCTACTGCATCTTCTTAATGAGCATCACAGAGTTCCCGAGACGCCAGAATAAACGAGTCTCTCACATTCTGAGCATGCTGTTAGCGGTTCCTCACTCTTGAAGCAGTGACAGAGAAACACCATCACCCTTGAACTTTAAATGTGATTGTGAATGAAGGATGTCCAGGTTTCACTGGAAGCTCATGAGCTCATAGATATAATAATCTGCTGTATGTGAAGCTTGGAGCTCAACTAACATGTGCAGGTTAACAGGTTATGACTTATGGAAGTAACTGATGATTTAATTATTTATATATATGATATATTATAGATGACAGAAATTATGTCAAAGGAAATGATTCAATTTGAACAGAAACAACAGCTAAACATATGTGTCTGTGTTATTTTATTTGTGATTGAGATACTATTATAGGTTTTAATATATGAAATTATTATGATTTTTGAATTGTTTTTAATATTATATTATATTATGCTATTTATATGTATTATATATACATTTAAAAATACAGCCTTGGTGAGCAGAAGAGTTTCTTTCAAAAACATTAAAACATCTTACTTTATTGGTATTGTATATATAGAGAAGGCTGACTAATACAATAACGTCAACTATTAATGTTTAATCTTTACTTCCTGCACGCAGCTTGAAGAAACCATATTTTATTGACTGCTGTTATTGTTGCATGCTTGCAGGTTTTCTTGGTTTAAATAAACACACTTGAGAAACTGCAAGAAGGACAAGTGATAGAAATAGAGAGAGAGAGAGAGAGAGAGAGAGAGAGAGAGAGAGAGAGAGAGAGTGTGTGTGTGTGTGTGTGTGTGTGTGTGTGTGTGTGTGTGTGTGTGTGTGTGTGTGAGAGAGAGAGAGAGAGAGAGAGAGAGAGAGTGAGAGAGAGAGAGAGAGAGAGTGTGTGTGTGTGTGTGTGTGTGTGTGTGTGAGAGAGAGAGAGAGAGAGAGAGAGAGAGAGAGTGTGTGTGTGTGTGTGTGTGTGTGAGAGAGAGAGAGAGAGAGAGAGAGAGAGAGAGAGAGAGAGAGAGAGAGAGAGAGAGAGAGAGAGTGAGAGAGAGGGGAAATAAGATCCTCCCACAGGAAGTGCATCTACTTCTCCTCGTGTCCTATTATGGTAAAAACACCCAAAAAGCACGTGGTATCTTGGGAATAGACCGATTTGATCGTGTGACTCAAGAGCATAGCTGAGGTCCTGAGATACTGACAGCAAACAGCAGAAATACACTTCAGTGATACACACTCGGGTTATTACAGCCAACAGAACTACAACGACAATCATAAAAAGTTGCTTGAAATAAAATAAACACAAACTGCCATTAATCAAATATATATTTAGATATATAAACTACATTTATTTGAGCTAGTTGCCAAGGAAATTGACTTTAACCTGATGTACTAAACTAAATAAACTGGATTAGAAAACGACATATACATGTATTTATGCATATATGTGTATAAATGTAAAACTAATAAAAATGAGAAAAGCTCACAATAAAATTACTAAAATTAAAATGAGAAGAAAAAATAATATCATATAACATCATTATGTGATGTAATATAATATAAATACTGTGTATATATATATGCACACATTAAAAACTGGCATATTGTGAAATATATTTACTATTTAAAACAGCTGTTTTCTATGTGAATATCTGTTAAAATCTAATTTATTTCTTTGATCAAATCTGTATTTTCAGCATCATTACTGCAGTCTTCAGTGTCACATGATCTTCAGAAATCATAATAATATACTGATTTACTGCTCAAGAAACATTTCTGATTATTATCAATGTTGAAAACAGTTGTGCTGCTGTCAGACTTTGTCTTCCTCTACCTGTGTTTCCTTACCCTTATGTGCCCATATTTGGTCCGTCCTGTTCCCCATCATTAGTTAATTAGTCTCCGTCTGTGTCTTGATTATGTACCAGGTGTTTCCAGTTATGTCTCCCTATATATAGTCTGTTCTGCCCCATGTGTCTTGTGGATTAGTGTTAATGTCTAAAGCCTGTATAGATGTCCTTACCTGTGTTCCTGTGTCTCCTCCGTCTGTTCTACATTAAATACCGGTCTGTTTATACTCGCCTCCTCGTTCCTGGATCCCCTGCAGCAACGTGACAGAATAATCCACCGAAACAAGATGGAGTTCACCGCGGCGTCTGCAGCTCACCGAGCCCGGCGCTTATGGAAGTCTGCTGTCCGCTTATCACGAGCCCATCACCGTTCGCTGCAAACGGAAGCCCGCTGGTGTCTCTGCTGGCTCCGCCCAGCTCATCTTCTTCGCCGCTGGTCCTGCCTCCTCTCCACTGGTTCCGACCAGTTCCGCGCTACGAGCGCCCCAGGTACCCTGGGTTTGTTAGTAGTTTTTGAGGGATGGTTTGGAGCCCAGACCCAGAGCCTGCTCCTCTCACTCTAGCGCGCTCTCGCGCCTGCCTCGCCAGCGCCCTCCAGTGCCCGCTCCTCGCCAGCGCCCTCCGTGCCCGCCTTGCCAGCGCCCTCCGGTGCCTGCTCGCCAGCGCCCTCGGTGCCTGTTCCCTCGCCAGTGCTTTCCACAGCAACCACGAGAGTCAGCGCCACCCGAGCGCCCACGAGTCAGCGCCACCCGAGCGCCCACGAGAGCGCCACCCGAGCGCCACGAGAATCGCCAGAGCGCCCCAAGAGTTGGTCCGTCCAGCTCACCTTTGCCTCCGCTGGTCCCGTCCAGCTCACCTTTGGCCCACGCTGGTCCCGTCCAGCTCACCTGGGCCTCCGCTGGTCCCGCCCAGCTCACCTTTGCCTCCGCTGGTCCCTGTCCAGCTCACCTGGGCCTCCGCTGGTCCCGTCCAGCTCACCTTTGCCTCCGCTGGTCCTGTCCAGCTCCGCAGCTCACCTTGCCTCCGCTGGTCCTGTCCAGCTCACCTTTGCCTCCGCTGGTCCTGTCCAGCACCGGGCCTCCGCTTGGTCCCGAGTCCAGCTCACTGCCTCGAGTCCATCCGAGCTCACTAGCTCTGCGCTGGTCCTGGTCCAGCTCACCTGGCCTCCGCTGGTGGCCCAGCTCACCTCTGGCTCCGCTGGTCCTGTCCAGCTCGCCCACTCGCCCGCCTGAGCCCAAGAAAATTTGTACCCTAGCCACCTGGCACTCCATCCGGATTTGGCCGCCAGAGTCCCCGGATCCGCCTGCCAGAGTCCCCGGATCCTGGCCGCCAGAGTCCCCGGATCCTGGGCCGCCACTAGTCCCGATCCGCCTGAGTCACCTGTCCGGTCTGTCCCATAAAATGATATATTTCTATCATGTAATTAAATTAAAGTCTAAGATGAGATTTTTATTTGCAAAATAGTTTAATACTAAATTATATGTAATGTATACATTTGTGTATCTATTAAATAATTTTATATTAAATAATAAATATTTTAGATTATTTCTTGTGCTAAAGAAAAAAAATCTGTTTTAATTATTTAAAAATAAACTGTATGTTCTAAATTAATTATTTAACAATAGATATATAATATCCACTTGTGCATGTTTATTTATTTTTTGCATGTTTTAATGTTTCAAAATAATTATTTATTACTTTTTTTATTTATAAAATAACCACATTTTATATTTTTGTGACATTCTGTGATATTTCTGATTGAAACAGGACACTCAATGCAGGGCCGTGTTTAAAGCAAGTAAACAGGGTCAGTTTGACTAGTTTAATGAGGCACGAGGAGCCACTAAACCCTCCGAAGCACATCTTGCTTCATGCACTCTCTCCAAATAAGGGAATCTGCTGACTTTGAGACGTTCTGTGGGTAAAAGGTTTGCTTGAGGAGGGGGAGCTGCACATTATAGTGTGTGTGTGTGTGTGTGCGCGTGCGTGCGTGCGTGCGTGCGTGTGTGTGTGTGTTTGTGTGTGGAGGAAAGGGTTCAAACAGGGAGGTGGAGGCCACCAGGGAATGAAACTCGTCTCCTCCACCTCAGGTTGTGTTTCAGTCTGGTCTCTCTCTCTCTCTCTCTCTCTCTCTCTCTCTCTCTCTCTCTCTCTCTCTCTCTCTCTCTCTCTCTCTCTCTCTCTCTCTCTCTCTCTCTCTCTCTCTCTCTCTCTCTCTCCTGTTGTCTGGTGTCACTCCACCTCCTCATCTGACGAGGAAAAGCGCTGTGACTCCTCTCTCTGTCTGACTTTGCTCTAGATCCCGATAGCTCTCGGTTTCTCTTCGTTCTCTCTCCTGTAAGAAACTCCAAGAGCAGATAGAGCAAAATGGAGGCCATTAAGAAGAAGATGCAGATGCTGAAGCTGGATAAGGAGAACGCCATCGACCGAGCGGAGCAGGCCGAGTCTGATAAGAAGACAGCAGAAGACAAGTGCAAACAGGTGAGACTGGGATCTGAGACTGATGAGTTCAGTGAGAAAGTGCTCGTGTGCACTGATGCTCTCAGACACTTTTACTTTCAGACATACTGCTTTTACACCAAAGACTTCTATTTAACTGCTTAAAAGTAGTTTTGAACACACAAAAAATACTTTTTAACAAATATTATTTGAATGCATTTTACAAGTACATTACTATGTCCGTGTACTTCAAAAGTTCACATTTAATTCAGTGTTACTTGATGTCTCTCTGGAATTATTTATGAAGTTTGCTGCAATTTCTGAGTGAAAATAGTTTCAAAGTAAATCCACATGTTTATTTCAGGATTTTTTTCTATTATTTAATAAAAAAATTAATATTGTTTTAATTATTTATTGTTTCATCCATCCATCTAAATAGATTTAAGATATTTTTTGTGTTAACAACAAAGATTGTAGATTTTTCTGACATTTCTGTTTGATACTGGATGCTATAAATTGGAGAATATATACATATATATATTAAAACAAAACTAAGAGTATTTATGTATGTATATGTATATTTTAATTTGTAAAAGTATAATAAAGTGTCCCTTCTTCAGTAGTTTGCATGCATCCCAGAAAGCAACTCCTGAAATCGATGAAGGCTCAGAATCAGCCGAGAGCTCAGATATAAGAGAGTTTTCATTTGTGTCTGTTTCTTTCTGCAGTGATACCAGAAGACGTGGCTTCATACCACAGACATTTGAGTGATCAGTTCCTAAAAGAAGCACCTTTTTCTTAATGTGAAGAACATTATAGCAATCTAAAGAAGCTTTTGAGGACTGGATAGATTCCATGAGTGATAGAAAGTCTTAAAGGAACAGCAAAAGAAACTGTAAATAATTCTCGATATCTTTGGCAAGATGGTATTTGACTGGTTCCCAGCGGGGACGGCGAGGAATAACCCAGAAGTGTGCCAGCTGTTTCTCTGTGTTTGGAGTTGTTTAAGCTCTCCACAAACATCCCCAAACATTTCTGACAGAGAGACAACACGTCTGGATTCAAAACATTTTCATTTCACTCACGAGTAGTTCTTATGGGACATTAAATGCATGCCTGAGAGTTTGGATATTTCATGTCAAAATCTTTATTCAAAATATAGCTTCTTTATTAGATGTTAAACATCCATTGAATCTTTCCCTCCACAAAAGGTTCTTTAGATTTGTCAAATGTTCTTCACTAAGAAAAAGGTGATTATTTTAAGAACTGTTCACTGAAAGGTTGTTTGGGGAGCCAAAAATGGTTCTTTATATAAGAGTGTATATTTGAGCATTTATGGCTAATCTTTACTAAATACATGTGTTAGAGTGATTATCTTATTTAACTATTTATGTGTATGTTATTTACTTGAACTCGGATCGTTGTATACAGAAAGTGCTTGGTAGAACAAAAAGGTCAAAATTACACGTGTAACTCTACACCTTACCATGGAAATAAATGGAATTATTACAAAATTACATATTAATAAATTAAATTAAATATTTTTAATAAACGTCTTTTTTTATAAAAATAATACTCTTATTAATAATAATAAACTCCATTTAATTTTTTAAATGCCTTAATAATTTAAAATATTAATAATTATAAAATTTTGAGGATATGAATTCATTTTATCACAGTGTAATGTTTACATGAACAGTCTAACCAAATGACCTCGATAGAGCAGATGAACTGATAGGATGATCTGAAAATACAATGCTGGGTTAAATACAACCCAGTGCTGGGTGAAATATGGACAAACCCAGTAATTGGGTTGTTTTAACCCAGCGGTTGGGTAACTACCCATAAGGAGTATAATTACAGACACACAATTACTGCACAAGACTGCAGACACTGTCTGACACACACACACACACACACACACACATGTTGTATAAAGTGCTCACTGGACACACACACACACAGAAGATTGCAGAAGCAGAATTCCAGCTCAGTGATGCAGACAAACACAGAGCCGCTGCTCATGCGAGAGTCAGATGGAACAGATCATGTCAGACATAATCACATATCAGTGATGTTTAGCTACAGCTGCACAGACAGACGTCTCCGAGGACACGATCATTGATCACAGTGTAATCATGCTGAGCTGTCTGATCATATGACCTCACAGACACAGACACAGACACAGACACACACACACACAGACACAGACACACAGAGACAGAGACAGAGACAGAGACAGAGACACAGACACAGACACAGACACACACACACACACACACACACACACACACACACACACAGACACAGACACAGACACACAGACACACACACACACACACACACACACACACACACACACACACACACACACACACACACACAGTACACACACGCACATGAACCCTGCTGAAAGGGTTCTTTCTATCTAAATCTATCTATCTATCTATCTATCTATCTATCTATCTATCTATCTATCTATCTATCTATCTATCTATCTATCTATCTATCTATCTATCTATCTATCTATCTATCTATCTATCTATCTGTTAATCTTATGTTGTTGGTGTTTTTTAGCTGGAAGATGAGTTGCTTGCTCTGCAGAAGAAGCTGAAAGGAACTGAAGATGAACTGGACAAATATTCAGAAGCTCTTAAAGACGCTCAGGAGAAGCTGGAGCTGTCTGAGAAAAAGGCGACAGAGGTGAGTATTCAAGCATTACACACTGTTTATACAGATAAAAGCATTTTTCTTCAACAAGACGTCGGTTTTCGGTTAAACACCATCCTTAAAATCAAAAATGCATGGGATCATAATAATAATGATCCCTCACTGCTTTCATACGCAAGTGGCTCTGCGGTAAATCTTTACACCTGGTCAGGAAGCTTCAGACAGATTGTTCTCATTCCAGATTCAAAGATGCTTTAATCATAATAGTGGGAGCATGTCAGCAGCTTCATGTGGGGAAAAAACGTGAAGAAAAAGTTTCCCTACATTCCTTTTCGGCTACCGCTGACAGCCTTGATTAAATGCCTTTCCCACTCATTCTGTTACCGGACGCCCCAGAGACGTCAAACGTCTTCAGCAATCTTCTAGCAAGGCTGACTTGAACTCATCAGCCTTTTCTTTTTAACAAAACAACCTCGGAAAGCTGTGGAATCACATGCAGAGGAAATGGATATTTAGGGCGAGAGCCACCTCTGAAACCCACAGGGAGAAAATCCAGACCGCAGAAGCATGAGAGCCGGAGCTGCACAACCGAGACACATAAAAAAACTGTCTGGACGTGACGTCCATCGTCCCAGAGCTGCACTGGAGGAGGATGAAGGCTGTACTTCTTAAAGAGACTACTAAAACTCTTACTAAAACTCTCTCTCTATCTCATATATACACACTTTTAATGAGCGAGAATGCATTCTATTAATAACAGGTGAGAGTAAAGACATTTATAATGTTACAAAAGATTTATATTTCAAATAAAAGCTGTTCTTTTGAAATTTCTATTGATTAAAGAATACTGAAAATGTTAAAATGTATCACGGTTTCCACAAAACTATTTTGCAGCACAACTGTTTTCAACATTGATAATAATCAGAAATGTTTCCTGAGCAGTGAATCAGTATATTATTATGATTTCTGAAGATCATGTGACACTGAAGACTGCAGTAATGATGCTGAACATACAGCTGCGCATCACAGAAATATTTTTATTTTAGCATATATTCAAATAGAAAACAGTTATTTTAACTTGTAATAATATTTCACAATATTATTGTTTTTACTGTATTTTTGATCAAATTAAAGCAAAAATTAAATATTTCCAAAAATTATTCCAAACTTTTGTAGTCCTGTACACTTATATTGTGCATTTGGCAGATGTTTATATCTATTGCATGTTTTTATAGTATTTAAAATAAGCTCTGCTCCAAAACCTAGATAGCATTTTAAAGTCATTCTGGTGTTTTTGGCTTTTCAAAAAGACTTCAAAAAGGACAAAAGATGCTTTCTTTTAACAATCACAGAATGCATTGCTCGAAATATAAATATTCTTTCAAATATTCAGTGTTTTTCTATTTGACTCAATATTTGTGTGTGTGTGTTATGCTGATTAAAATATGACAGCATTAGCTTACCAACATACTAAACCAAACTTTGATTTAGTTATATTGAAACTAAAAGGATGCTGGCTTAGACAGTAGACAGTAAGGCAGCTCTGGTTTTGTACAAGCAGTCTGAAATATATATGAAATACTGATAGTTTGTATCTATTTTATTATGTGGACATAAAACATTCACCACCCAGATATAGATCATTACGGCACCATCTCGTAATTTGAGTAATATTTCTATACAAGGCAACAGCAGAGGTCTGTGCAGAGCATGAAGTTCACTTCATTTCTTTCTTTTCACTCTCTCTCTCACACACACACACACACACACACACACACACACACACACACGACACACACACACACACACACACACACACACACACACACACACACACACACGGAATGTGAGGAATTCAACTAAAGCAAACAATGAAACTTCAGCTCTTGAATCTAATGAATACAACTCTTCTGCTGGAGGAAACACACACACACACACACACACACACACACACACACACACACACTCTCTCTCTCACACACACACACACTCTCTCTCTCTCACACACACACACACACACACACACACACGGAATGTGAGGAATTCAACTAAAGCAAACAATGAAACTTCAGCTCTTGAATCTAATGAATACAACTCTTCTGCTGGAGGAAACACACACACACACACACACACACACACACACACACACACACACACACACACACACCACACACCACACACACACTCTCTCTCTCTCACACACACACACACACACACACACACACACACACACACACACACAGAATGTGAGGAATTCAACTAAAGCAAACAATGAACCTTCAGCTCTTGAATCTAATGAATACAACTCTTCTGCTGGAAGAAACACACACACACACACACACACACACACACACACTCTCACACTCTCACACACACACACACACACACACACACACACACACACACACACAGAATGTGAGGAATTCAACTAAAGCAAACAATGAAACTTCAGCTCTTGAATCTAATGAATACAACTCTTCTGCTGGTTACACACACACACACACACACACACACACACACACACACACACACCACACACACACCACACACACACACACACACACACACACACACACACACACACACACACTCCAGCCGTCTGCAGCAACAATACTCCCACACATGCTGGAATTCACTGAATGCAACACAAATGGTATTACGATAGCATCGTTAGACAGTGAACTAATTAAAGAAAGCTGTGAGTTACTCAAATCTTTGCGTTAAACTGATTTTACAACACCCTTGAAATTACGATTTTCAAAAATGGTGGGTAAAGCATTATGATAAATATATAAATAAGGACATTTATTAATAATAACAGGAGAAAACAATTCTCCAAGACAGTAATGCTGTTCATTAGCCTGACTTTAGGCTGCCTATAATAGTGCATTGATATAAAACGTACACATAGGTGTGTGTTTAGCACATCAGTTTGTTAATGTGGCTCATGCGATCGGAATGTGGAGTCAGAACTATCTTTTCATATAAATTTGACAGAGCCAGACATTAGATGTATTTCTGTGTGTTTGTGAAATTCATCAGCATGCGGTCAGATGGGAACTAAAGGAGCTACACGTAGATGTGCTTATGAATCTTGTGCATTTTACATGTTTGTGTGATTCTGTACATAACAGATGTGCGTGATTTAAATATGATCTGTTACCATCTCATGGGTGTTACATTATTATTATTGTTAGATGCTAACAGATTGGTATATGTAAAAACCATAACAATATTCCGACCTGCCAATTATGTTAACTCACATCATAAAATATGTATTAAACTTATTTTTTGCTTGTTTTTGAAAAACATACTTGCTTAAAAAAAAATCGAATTTAGGGTTTAATTATTTTACATTTATATTAACAACATGTGAAAACTAGCCATCAAATTCGTTCATGAATTAATTTTTAATTAATGTTTTAAATGTATTAAATAATTTAATACTAAATGAATGCAAATTACAAACTATCAGACCCCATTTGTGATAAACATATAGGCTTATATATAAACACACATACATATGGAATGTGCCATTTTTAGCCATTTTTAAGTAAAATGTAAATGTTTAAAAATGCCTGTTATTCCAAAAACATAATAGACCACTATTAATCTTAATATCCAATCTGAGATGCGATGGATGGAAAATGTGCATGAAGTTTCAGAAAAAGAAAACAGTTTCAGAATTCTCCTGTGTGTACTAAATAAATGCATTAATCTGCTGTGAAAGATAGTAATTATTTCTGTGCATTGAGGATTTTAAGCATTCATATCTCAATTATGATGCAATCACACGTGGTCATTCATAAGAAACACCAAATATGTCCAGAAGTCAGCACATAATAGCAGCAGGAGTCAAACAGGAACACCACCCCCCGATGTCATCCGAAACCCGCATCTTCTTCCTGGGATTGGACTTTTTTTTTGCGCATTCCTGCCTTGTTTTCCAGAATTCCTCATTCTGCGGCTCCGCGAATCAGCGACGCGCGAAGTTTGCGTCAGTTTGGAGACGCGCGGGAGCTGATCCGAATCTGCGCTCTTGGTTTGTTGAGAACCCGGATTCTGTCTCTGTTGGCGTTTGTGTGGAGATGTCTGTGAAGTCTTTAGACGCCGTGAAGAGGAAGATCCAGTGTCTGCAGCAGCAGGCGGATGATGCGCAGGACAGAGCGCAGTTTCTGCAGACGCAGCTGGACAATGAACGAGACCTGCGGGAGAAAGTGAGGAAACATCGTACCTTTCCATCCCTCTTTCTTTCTCTCTCTGCTGCTTCTGCTGTTCGCGCGTTTCGGTCCTCGCTGGACAGGAATGGTGGAGACCGGGGCATGTTGTCACACTTTACTGCACGGTGTTTTAGCGTGATGCTACGTACACCGGGGCATGTTGTCACACTTTACTGCACGGTGTTTTAGCGTGATGCTACGTACACCGGGGCATGTTGTCACGCTGTCTGAAAAGTTTTGACTAAAAGACCAGTTGCACAAATGCTTTAACAGTATTTAGGTCGGAGTATGTTTGTGAAGGAACGGGGCTAGTTGTCACATTGTGTACGTCAGTGAATACATCCAGATATATATGAAACTTGGCGCCATACAGGGGCATGTTGTCACACGTTTATAAAATGTATACCAACACACACATACATACAAAAATGTAAAAGCATCGGCTAACAATGTAATTAATAAATTGTATGCTCTAACTAACATTTAAAACACATGTGACGACTTGCCCCAACCAGGTATTTTTCAAAACCGTAGTTTTAACAACACATTTTCTGGTTTTAATTAAAATCTACCCTCATTAAGGTTTAGAAACCACCGCTAGAGAAAACAAGTGTTTGTGTAATCAAGGAAAAATGTCACGTGTTTTATATTTTATCATTTTAACTTCTTTTGAATTAATTTCTGCTGGCCCCAACTAGGGGTGTGCAATATTGGAAAAAAATGATATCTCGATATTTTTTGGGATTTTTTCGATAACGATAATTAGACGATATTTCGCAGAGTGTGTTGTTGTGCTGATATCTGAATACCGTGAACAGCTGCAGTTTTTATATTCTTCATATTCTGTGTGCTCGGTTCACATCAGTGATTAATTCATTAAACTTTTCATTTAAGTGTAAATTGATTTTTAACCGACTTTTTCTGAGTCAAATTGTTACATTTAACCAGTCAATTAAGATAATACACATTTAGGCTGTTACCAAACAAATGAATCAACATTAATCTCTGCAGAAGTTGCAACTTTAGATGTATTTACACACTGTTTAATGAATCTCAGAGTGATTTAACCAGTTACAAATGCATCATTTGACGTTTTAAACATAAAACATTGAATACTGACATTTAAAATTATTAAAAAATGAAAATAGACTTTAAATGTTAAATTAAATCGCCAGCAGGTGGCAGCACGTCACGCTTAACAAGTGAGTCATTTCGACTGAACCGAATCATTTAAACGAGCTGTTTGATTCATCCAGGAACGAATCACTGAGACGCCAAAACAACGCTGTGGCTGTTTGGAACTATTTTTTTGTCAACGAAATGCAGCAAAAACAGGCAATATGGTGTATAAAATGTAAAAGTCTCTTGATATTAACTTATTGTTTATTGAACTGTTGTATAAAATCAATATCACATTTGTGACCATGCTTATTTTTTAAGAAAAAACGGCACTCTTTGTGTGATTTGAATCATATGAAACGTAAATATATACATTTTCTGCCCCCATATCTTGAATTTTGCGATCATTCTTAATGCATTTTAATAAACTGAATCATGCAGTGACAGAACACACTCTATAAATGCGCGCGTGCACTGATTAACCCCTTCATTAATCACCACGTAGGCTAATGTATGCATGCACTCCGTAACGTACGTCAGGTGTTTTGTTGGGTTTTTGCAAAATACTCGATATTGTCAAATTGCACATCGTTAAAACAACAACTACGATATTATCGCAGACGATATATATCGCACACCCCTAGCCCCAACACGTTTTTTGTTTATTTTGTTATAATTGTTTTACCATGTACATTTTGCTGGAAAATATGTTTTTGAAGAAGGCTATTATGATGTGCAAATCAGTGTCAATAAGCAGCAGGTTGCCAATTGTGACAACTTACCCCGCAATAGTACACCTGGGTTAAATTAACTTTATCTAGTGGAAATGTTCAGCAGTTTATTTCTTGTCAATACTTTAAGGTTTCGTTCTATACAGTAATGAACTTCCAAAAATTAATTTCATATTAAATTTAAATTTACATTTATGCATTTAGCAGATGCAAAAGCGACTTACAATTGCATTCAGGTTATACATTTTCATTAGTACATGTGTTCCCTGGGAATCGAACCCACAACCTTTTGCGCAGCTGACGCAATGCTCTACCACTGAGCCACAGGAAATACATCTCATATGAAATAGTATCATTAGCATTACATTCATGCGGCAGGACTTTTCACTTGGTGGGTTAATCAGCTGAATGTTGAATGTGCATTTAAAATACAATCAAGATGGGTTTGGCTAAACCACTTCAACCTGGGTGTCCACTTGGTGGCGAGAATAATTGTATTTTTGAAGTAAGCCTACAGCTACAGTCATGTCTGGAAAAAACTCCAAACTATTTAGAAATGTTTTTCACCGTGTTATTTTGTAAAGATGAAACTGAGCACTAATATAGCAGCACACACACACACAGCAGCTCTTTCCTGGAAACTGCGGTCCACAGTTAGTCGGGGCATGACGTTCTTCACATTCTCACTTCCTGTCTTATTCAGTGCTGTGTGTGTGCTTTCACCAAACATGTGTCTCTTAGACAAAAGATGTCACAGACGGCCTTTCATCCATTTATCTTTAAAAAGCAGATCCAAAACATGTTCTGAAATGACTGCAGGAGTGATCTGGTTCCTCATCTCCGCTGAAATCAGACTCATTTACACTCTTTTACTTCACTCTTGTTACTTCTGAAGTAAATGACCACCCTTCCTCCGGTCTGTGTCTGCGGAGTATAATCCACGATCAGGGCTCCTGGTATTTGTGCAGTAAAGTGTTTTCAAGACTCATGATGGTATGATAATCAGATGCGTGTTTGAGGCCCACTCTGCTCTGTGTTAGAGGAAGTGGGCGTGGCCAGAGGACAACTCATTCAAATGAGTGAAACTGAAAGAATCAGCTTCTCATGTGTTCTCTGTGTGTGCTAAAACTACTGATTTCTCACAGTTTAAACCGTTAGTTTAGCCAAAACTGGAAGTTTTATCAAATTAAAATGCTTCTAGTGTCATGGAGATTATAGCTTTTTTATTTTGTAAGTTTTTTTTATATAATAAAAAATATAAAAAATACAATAAATCTTAAAAAATATAATAAATATAATAAATCTTAAATATTTGTTCTATATTATATAATATTTTTGAATAATATTATTATTGAATTATGCTTTAATTTGTTAAATGTTAATATATATATTATATATATATTTTATATAATGTACAAAAATGTATAATATATTACATTTGAATGAATTTAGAGCATGTTTGGTTTATTAAATAGGTAAAAAATGAAATATTAATTAGCATCTAGCTGAAATAAAATTAGTTTAAGCTAAGCACTGATATACTTTTATCGGTTTTGTTCATATTCTGAATTATATTTCATTTTTATTTGTCTGTTTTCATTTTGATTATAGTTTTAAATTAGTAATTTTATTGTCTTTTACAGTATTATTATTATTTTTTAATTCGTTTTTAGTTTTAGTTATTTTATTACTTTTAAACTTGAACTTGTACTCTTATTGGCAACTGAGCACATAAAAAATATTGAAAAATAAAAAAGACAAATGAGTTAGTAAAGATAAAAAACAACACCTGATTTTATATTAGGTGTCAATCCTACAAGCATAAGCTGACGGTTCTGTGTTTCTTATGTTAGGATGAACGCTCATCCAGGAGGATTTGAACAGACTGTTTTAAGATCCTGATCAGTTTCTAATAGTATTGATTTCTCTCTGGGATCTCTGAGCGTGTTTCTCTGTGTGCTGACAGGCGGAGGGGGACGTGGCCGCTCTGAACCGCAGGATCCAGCTGGTGGAGGAGGAACTGGACCGAGCTCAGGAGAGACTGTCCACCGCGCTCCAGAAACTAGAGGAGGCAGAGAAAGCGGTGGACGAGAGCGAGAGGTCCGAACACACACACACACATGCATCTGGGCACATTAGAGTTATTATTCAACTAAAACTGAAACCTTTCATTAAAGCAGAGGTTCTCAATTCCAGTCCTCGCGTTCTGTGTATGTGCTTTAACACCTGAAGCATGTGTCTCTTAGACAAAAGATGTCTCCGTTAGAACCTTTCATCCATTTATCTGCTTACACAGGGTCCATTGCTCCCTACACAGGGTCCATTGTTCTGACACAGGGTCCATTGCTCCCTACGGGTCCATTGTCTGGTTCCAGGGTCCATCTCCCCTGCTGTCCATTGCTCCATTTACACAGGGTCCATTGTTCTTCACTCCATTGTTACTTCACACAGTCCATTGGCCATTGCCCTTCCTCCGGTCCATTGTCTCCGGGTCCATAATCACATTCCATGGTCTCCTGGTCCATTGTGCACTACACAGTGTCCATTGCTCCCTACACAGACAGGTCCATTGCTCCTCTGATGTCCATTGATACACAGATGCTGTTTGAGGCCATTGCTCTGTGTTGCCTCACAGGGGCGTGGCCAAGGACAATCATTCAAATGTGAAACTGAAAGAATTCACTTCTGCATTGTTGTTCTCTTTGTGTGCTAAAACTACTGATTTCTCACAGTTTTAAACCGTTAGTTTAGCCAAAATCTGGAATATTTATCAAATTAAAATATTCTAGTGTCATGGAGATTATAGCTGGAGATTATAGCACTGGAATTTTGTAAGTTCTTTTTAATATAAAATAAAAAATATAAAATACAATAAATCTTAAAAATATAATAAAAATATTAAAAAATATAATTAATCTTAAATATTTGTTCTATATTATATAATATTTTTGAATAAAATATTATTAATTATGCTTTAATTTTTAAATGTTAATATATATATATATATATATATTTTATATAATGTTACAAAAATGTATAATATATTAAATTTCATCATTAAATTGTTCACTAAGAACTGCTAGCAGTGAAATGCATAACAAATCGTGCATAATATCTATTTATTTGTATTTTTATGTTGTTTTGTATCCAGAGGCATAAAGGTGATTGAGAATCGTGCGACGAAAGATGAGGAGAAAATGGAAATTCAGGAAATACAGCTCAAAGAAGCCAAACAGATCGCTGAGGATGCTGACCGTAAATATGAAGAGGTCAGACACACTCACACACTCACTCACTCACACACTCACTCACTCACTCACTCACTCTCTATCACTCACTCTCTCACTCACCACCACTCTCTATCACTCTCTCACCCACCACCACTCACCTCTATCACCACTCTCTCACCACTCACCTCTATCACCACTCACCTCTCACCACCACTCACCTCTCTCTCTCTCACACCTCACCACACCTCACTCTCTCTCTCTCTCACACACCTCACTCACACCTCTCTCTCTCTCTCACTCTCTCTCGCTCACACTCACCTCTCTCACACCTCTCTCACTCTCTCTCTCTCTCTCACACACACACACCTCACTCACACCTCTCTCACACTCACTCTCTCGCTCACCACCTCACTCTCACACCTCTCACTCACACTCTCTCTCTCACACTCTCTCTCTCTCACACTCACACACTCACACTCTCTCTCTCTCTCTCTCTCTCTCTCTCTCACACACTCACCTCTCGCTCACACTCACACCTCCTCACTCACACCTCTCTCACACACACTCTCTCTCTCTCTCTCACCTCTCTCTCTCTCTCACACTCACTCACTCACCACCTCTCTCACACACACTCTCTCTCTCGCTCACACTCACTCTCACTCACACCTCTCACTCTCACTCACACTCTCTCACCCACACTCTCTCTCTCTCTCACCCACATCTCGCCTCTCTCTCTCTCGATCTCTCTCTCTCACACCTCACACACACCTCTCGCTCTCTCTCTCGCTCTCTCTCTCTCACTCACACTCTCTCACACACACTCACACTCACTCTCTCTCACACTCTCACTCTCTCTCCTCACCTCACTCACTCTCTCTCACACACTCACTCACTCTCTCTCACACACACATTCTCTCTCTCTCTCTCACACACACATTCTCTCTCACACACACACACACACACACACACACACACACTCTTCATACGCTTCGCTCTGTCGTTTGAGTCTGGAGCGGATCTGTGGATGTCCTCGATTTAGTTAAACACAACTAGCTGACCTACACTGAAAAAAAGATGTAGGGTTTGCTTTTTCTCTGGAAGCCCGCTTCAGCCACTGAATAAAAACATTTACAATTGTGAGATTGTATTTCTCAGAATGGTTCGTTATAAAGTCAGAATTGTAAGAAATGAAGTTGGAATTGCGAGAGGAAAAAAGTCAGAATACAAGGTTACACTATAAAAAGTTGTAAATAAAGCAAAGATTATTATAGTATGTTTTACAAGAGAATACTTTCTACTTCTCGTTTAATTCAGTGTGAATTTACCATCAATTTCTGAGGAAATAGTATGGTTTGTTTCTGCCCATGAATAAATAAAATAATAATTAATTGCGACTTAATCTCTTTGTTTTTACTCAGAACTGTATTAAATAAACCCACAATCTTATACATTTTTAGAATTGCGAGACAAATTTGTAACTGCAAGTTATAAAGTAAGCATTGCTTGATATAAAGTTGCAAGTCAGAATTGTTTATATCTCACCATCCTGAATACATAACTCGCAATTCTGATGTTTTTCTCACAATTCTTACTTTTTCTAACAATTGTGACTTTGTCAAGCTATTCTGACTGAGTTTATAACTCAAAATTACAAGTTTGAATTTTGAGAGAAAAGGCAAGTTTGCGAGTTTATTTCATGCAGTTCTGAGAAAAAATATAAATTTGGAATTGCGAGAATAAGTCAGAATTACCTTTTTTATTTTTATTCAGGGGCGGAAACAAGCTTCCATAATTTTCACTCAGAGACTTGCTAGAATGTCTTGATATTTGAGAAAATAATTTTTGCAATTGTTTTGAAAATAAATATTGAAATGCAGAAAAGTAGTTTCAAGCTCATTTACAATTGATCTAATTAAAATACTTGGTCAGGAACTCCCATTCGAGCTGTGATAAGGAAATACAGGTTCTTTATTGGCATTAATGATTCCACAGAGAACCTTTCCATTCCACAAACGCTTCTTTATAGCAGGAAAAGATTCATTAGTTTATTAAAATCACTGAAAGGTTCTTTAGGGAATCAAAAACAGTTCTTCTGTGCCATCACTTCACAAACACCCTCTTAGAGTCGTTATCTTTTTCTCTCTGTCTTTACAGTAAAGGAGGAGATCTGGATGAAGAACTGAAAAACGTAACCAACAACCTCAAGTCTTTAGAAGCTCAATCAGATAAGGTGAGTCAGCTGACCAATGACCCATCATTTCTGTGTAAATCATTCGTAACACATTCTGCTCTAAGCTGTGTTGAATTGAATGTGATTCATAAATGAATAACTTGCACAGAAACCGGTTCTGCTCCGGTCTCGTTGTATTGAACATGAATGCAGGACATCTGGGAGATCTGATTAATCTTAGCCAATTAGTGCTTTCTGTAATTAATTTCAGTGAACTGGTTCAAAAAATGATTAATTCGAGTCCCTTCTCAACAGTGCACATCATCTTTAGTAGTAGCAAAGTCAACGGTTGCTATTAATTACTATATTTCAAACGCAATTATATAATTCAAGGTGTTTCATAAAACATGGTAGATTATAAAATAAACAGCATATTTACTCCTTTACAGGCTTTAGTGTTGTTTGATTGATTTGTAGTCTAGTAAACAATCTTTTAAAAGCATAATTAGGCTTATGAACATCAAATTCATCCACCACTGAGTAATATTGGCTAATAAAACAATCTATTAGTGTTCGTTCAGTGTTAAGCTGGGAAATCACACTTGGGCTGTTTAAGTATTTATAAAACGATAACCTTGTTCAGTTTTAGTAGTGTTTTTTGATTGTTGGGTCTGTGCATTTATTATCGTATCAATGCATTTCAATACTTCAATACAAACACCTGATGTGGAAGACCAGTTGAGAAAAGCCGTTTGCTTGTTTTCTGTCTGCAGTATTCAGAGAAAGAGGATAAGTATGAAGACGAGGTCAAAGTTCTCACTGATAGACTGAAAGAGGTGAGCTAAAGCAGCTGTTCATTCAACAGTTTTGTGTGCAAGTCTTTCTTTCGTTGGCCGTTCTCTGACCTTTCACATTCCCGCCGTAGGTCGAGACTCGTGCGGAGTTTGCAGAAAGGACGGTGGCCAAACTGGAGAAGACCATCGATGACCTCGAGGGTAAGCTGTGATTCAGTCCTGAGGAACGAAGCTTTGTCTCTGTTCATTGTACTAACGGTGTAAGCCTGTTCAACTCGTCGTCTTAAACCTGGAGGAGATGAATTAAACTGAATTGAACTTGTTTCATAATTGATGAACTTTGAAACATTGACACTGTTGAAATTGAAACAACAGTGAACTAAATTTAGCTGAATAATGACACTATTATATTCCGTAGAGCTCTTTACAGCTGAAATGACGTGTGTGTGTGTGCGCGTGTGTGTGTGTGTGTGTGTGTGTGTGTGTGTGTGTGTGTGTGTGTGTGTTTGTGTCTCTCTCTCTCTCTGTGTGTGTGTGAGAGAGAGTGTGTGTGTGCGCGTGTGTGTGAGAGAGAGAGTGCGTGTGCGCATGTGTGTGTGAGAGAGAGAGTGCGTGTGCATGTGTGTGTGTGTGAGAGAGAGAGTGCGTGTGCATGTGTGTGTGTGTGTGAGAGAGAGAGAGAGTGTGTGTGTGTGTGTGCGCGTGCAATTTTATTAGAAATAATAAATAAATAATTTTAAAAGTAATTAATAATAATTGTACAATTAATACAATTCCTGTTTATTAAGAAATATTATCTTCTGCAGAGCTGCTTTACAGCTGAAATGGAATTAGTTTCATAATTGATTAATTTTATGAAACACATTATTCATGTATGTATATTTATTATAAATGAATAAATAATTTAAAATTAATAAAACATTCACATTGTTATATTCTTATTTATTATATACTATTATCTTCTGTAAAATTGCTTTACAGCTGAAATATTTCACAATTAATTTTGATTGTTTTAATTATTGGTTTATATATAGAAGATATTTATAAATAAAAACATTAACATTGTTATATTCTAAGAGCTAGTATTTCCTGTAGAGTTGCTTTACAGCTGAAATATAATTTTTCATAATTATATGCATATTAAAAATAAAAATAAATATTAAATGCATAATTGATATTATTAATTAATATATATATATTAAACTAATTAAAATATTTAAAAAATTAAGTGAAGCTACTTTGAAACAATCTGTGTTATATAAAGCATAAATATAACTTGATATAATACTGCACAAACACACATGAACAGAATAATGTACAGATGGAAGAGTTTAGATTCAGTTTGTGCATGTCTCCATGTTACTTCTCCCTTTTCTCTTTTCTTCTATCTTTTATCTAGACAGCATGTGTAGGCATTACTGTCCACTTGGACCTGTTGAACTTACTGTTTCCTTTCTTTTTCCGTCTGTCATTTCCTGTTCCTGTCTCCTGCGCTCTCCACCTGTCCTTTCTGCTCTTGACCTTTGACCTGCAGATGAAGTCTATGCTCAGAAGCTGAAATACAAGGCCATTAGTGAGGAGCTGGATCTTGCTCTCAATGATATGACGTCTTTATAGATGCGTGTATGTGTCAGCGGTGCTTGAGCTGAACATTATGAGTGCTCTCGTTCAATCAAGCGCTGCTGCTCTCTCTTTCTTCCTCACTGGTGCCTTGTGTATTTTGCACTCTCTGAAAGTTTGATTATTCCTCTAAAATGAAATACGTTTTTTCTGCTCTTTGAACACTCCTCTTTGTTTCATTTTCTTGCTTTAAAAAACATTAAATATTTCCTGCTTCTCTGATCTTGAGTCTAGTCTTCTTCCTTCTCCGTCTTTCTTTCGCATTTCATATGAATATTATAAAGAAATACTTATAAACTTGGTTATATTAGACATGCAATAATTATATTTAAAGTGTTAATGATCCTTGTTTGTGTAGTTTAATGCTTTAATTTACATTTATGCATTTATTTACGCATAATATATATATTTATTTTATAGTTTTGCTGCAAAATATTTAAATATATCCAAATATATAAGTAGTTTGAGAGCAAATCACTTAAAAAAAAAACACTTTACATTTATGCATTTAATCCAAAGTGACTATATAATGTAAATATTCATTTTAATTCAGTTGCCAATGAGTTCAAGTTTAAATTAATAAAATAACTAAAACTGAAAACTAATAAAAAAAATGAAATAATACTACTGTAAAAGACAATAAAATTACTATTTTTAAAAACTATAATCAAAATTAAAACAGACAAAAAAAAAAAAAATTCAGCTAGATGCCAATTAATGTTTCAATTTTTTTTTTACCTCTTTAATAAACCAAACATGCTCTAAATTCATTAAAATTTAATATATTATACATTTTTGTATATTATATATATGTATATGTTTTACATCAAAATATTCATATATATGACTCTGGACCATAAAACCAGTCTTAAGTGTCAATTTTTCGAAATTGAGATTTATACATCATCTGAAAGCTGCATAAATAAATAATAATCTTTCCATTGATATATGGTTTATGATAGGACAATATTTGTCTGAGATGCAACTATTTGTAAATCTGGAATCTGAGGATGCAAAAATCTAAATATTGAGAAAATCATCTTTAAAGTTGTCCAAATGAAGTTCTTAGCAATCATATTACTAATCAAAAATCTAATTTTAATATATTTACAGTATGAAATGTACAAAATATCTTCATGGAACATAATCTTTATTTAATGTCCTAATGATTTTTGGCATAAAATAAAAATGCATAATTTTGACCCATACAGCGTATTTTTGGTTAATGCTACAAATATACTCCAGCGACTTAAGACTGCTTTTGTGCTCCAGGGTCATATATATGCAAATATGCATTTTTTAAAATCATGTTCATTTATGAATTTTATCCAATGCAGCTTACAATAGTGGAATAATAATAATACTTTAAATGTTAATTTTTAACTCAAAAACTATTTGTTTTATTAAAAGCATATATTATGACTTGAGAATCTCAGAGCGTATTGTATTTCTGTCTTTAAAAAGGTTTCTGCATTATCTGTAAAAATCCGTTTCTCTGTTGAAGCACAATGCATGGATTATCCTTCCATAACTCGGCTGTGGTGTATAGTTCACTGGTTAAAGCCTGAGATGAGCAGCCTTGTTATGCAAGCAACACTTTAGAAGTGTCACAGATGTCTGTCTCTCTGTAAATGCTGGTTTATTTCAGAGGATGTGGCCGAGGCAAAACAGCAGAACCTGGAGATGAATCAAGTCCTGGATCAAACGCTTCAGGAGCTCAACAGCTTGTGAGCAAACCAGAAGAGATCCACGAACAACCTTCCAGAACTTCTCATCCATTCCAGCAGTGTGTTTTGTTTTGTACAAGTTATGTTATTTCCATCCAATATTTTCAGATTATTTCCTGATGCACCTATTAGTCCATTAAACACTAAATAATGTCTTGTTGTTGCCATTTGTCCCATTTATACACCATATGTGGCATAAAACCCAAATATGCCTTTAATAGTTATGTTTTTGGACTTCAAAAATATGACCAATCACTGCATGTAAGAATGTTTCCCTTTTTCAGTTTTGTATATCTTTCTTGGTGCTGTTTTATATCTTTCTTTTGAATTAACATAAAAGCGGAAGATATACTTAAAACAGTCGAAACAAAACCACAAAAGGTCAAAAAGCAATTAGTACATCATATTTTCATAGTGATGTTAGAAATGTATGCGAATGTATCAAAAACTAAGTTGTAAAGGCGTTATGTGTTGAAATTCTTGGACTATTTTTATTAGTTTGTCATTTATGGCACCGTTTTGTACCCTTGATGCTGCAAGGGCTCTTTCACTGTGGTTTGATGTTTTTATACCTGTTAAACGAAATAAATGTTTACGTATTTGCACACCACTCCAATCTTATGAGAATTATTTTTATATAATTTTTTTTTTACTTGTCTGTTGGCAGATATGTCACAGGAAAAGTATGAAATTATATCTTATAAAGGAAGATGAAGCCTATTTTAGGATCAAATAATTGCATTTTTACCTTTTTTTCATGAATATTCCACCTCAAATTATCTTTATTGCATTGTAATAATAATAAAATAATGATTTAATATGAATAAACAAAGCTTGAGCGTCAGGAAAATATTCCACAGGCCTGAAGCTAAGACTGATGAAGGAATTTGACCGGCCACACACACACTAATTAGTCATGACTAATGACCTTGAGGCACGAGGTCTTGTATTAGTTCAGGAAGCACGGTTTACGAATCACACTACAGCGAAGGCTTAGCTTATGAATATTAATCGTGTACGCTTGACGTGCGACGTGGCCGCTACGACAGCTGGCGATGGAACGAGTTCTACTATGACGAAGGCAGATCTCATCAATATTAATGACGCTACGTGCCCGAACGTTCCAGGGAGGTTAACGCGTACGTCAGTTTGACGTCATTAATATGTATTTACGCAGCCTTCGCCATAGTGTGATTGGTCGGTTCCTCGCTGCGTTGCGGATTCTGCGCTGTCTGCTGAAGTACCGGGCGGGATTTCCGCAATACATTCAGTATGGCGAAGACCTATGATTATTTGTTTAAACTGCTGTTAATCGGGGATTCCGGCGTCGGGAAGACCTGTGTGCTGTTCAGATTCTCGGAGGATGCCTTTAACTCGACGTTTATTTCGACGATAGGTATGTATACCTCTGTTTTATAGGTTTTATGCTCGAATTGTTTGTGAAACGTCAGTCTGTGCTAGCGGCTAAGCTAATAGACCAGTAACTGTCTGTGAGCTCTTCTTGAGTTATTGTGGTTTGTTTTGTTTCTGAACTTTGACAGGTTTGCTGGTGTTTTGTCTTTTAATTAATATTTTTTGCGGTAGTATTTGATGAAGTTTTCTACTGGTTAGCATAGCTGTTCTGACAGAATGACTCAGATACTAAAATGATAGATTTGCTTTTCTTTTCTTATTTTGTATACTAAAATATCAAATGACTAGAATTATTAGGTGAATATACAATTACAACGTTCAAAGTAGATGAGATACCTGCAGTTTCCGGTTTCACGTACTTCACGTTGTTTAAGACTCAACATGTTACTGATATAATAATGTGCATGTCTATTTTAATTGAAATAGTTTTACCTGGTGGTAGTGCCATGGTACAGTTATGCTAACATCAGATGGTAATGCTACTGTACTTTGATAGATAACATGGTGCTTATTAATGATTACTATATGCCTTTGCCATGGTAAACCAAGTTACTTTATATATTTGTATCTACAAAACATTTACATGTTCAACAATGTTACATTGTCATGGTAATATTTCCAAAAAACATGGTCATTTTTGAGTGTATTGCTGTAAATGGAGCATTTTATTCCTAATTAATTTCTCTGTTAAGATCAGTTTTAGCTTTATGATCAATCAGTTATCTATCATTTTTAAATAATATGCTTACTGCTCATGCTTATGTTTTTATAACTTCTTATTATGAAAGGGTAATAAATGTCTAGCTTGGATGATGAGTGGTTTGGTCTATATATATATATATATATATAGCATGTGTTCATATGCATACTATGGCCTTGTATGTATAAAAATGGTGTGAGGATGTAAGTGGACACATTTGAAAGAGACCGTATTGAGCTTGTTTTTCAGCCTATGACAGTTGTGCAGTTACGTATTATCTCTTCAAGGTATCGATTTCAAGATCAGGACAATAGAACTAGATGGCAAGAAGATAAAGTTACAGATATGGTGAGTTTCTAGTCGTCTTTTCCTTCTAGTGCCACTCTCGGCACTAGTTGAACATTAGCAGATGGTTGGAATTGCATGGGTGATTAGTTCTCTTGAGTTTTCTGAAGGAGCCACTGTTTGATTAGTGAAACCATGACCAGTTTAATTTCTCCTTTATATAGCAGCGCGTGTTAGTGGCTGACTTCTGTCATTGTTCTAGTAAGGAGGAGGTCATCTTCCACTTTAAATGCGTTTCTGCATCAGTTACAATACTGATATTGTTTGATATTTACAGGGACACGGCAGGACAGGAGCGATTCCGAACAATCACAACGGCATATTACAGAGGTGCAATGGTAAGAAGGTGCTGAAGTGGGAACTGATTGATTGTAGGCCTGTGCTAATGTTAAACCAACATTGATGATGAGAGTTTTACAAGTCTTTAAAAGGCTGGACATGTTTGAGTTAGATAAAGGATTTTCAGCACAGCACAGGGTTAACACTTCTGCTGTTGTCTTCCTAATTGCTGTTTTGTGCACACTTGTGATTTATCTTGTGCTCTGATCTCAGGGTATCATGCTGGTTTATGATATTACTAATGAGAAATCATTTGACAACATCAAAAACTGGATCCGAAACATCGAGGAGGTGAGTGTTTCAGTCCCCAATTTATCTTCAGGTTTCAAGGCTTCTGCCGTGTGCAGCACTTTCTTAATATACATAATCATCAGGTCTTATCTGCATTTTTTATGCAATAAAAGGTTATAATATAACATTTACAGTAGTACAAACAGTGAAGCATGGGTTAAATTCTCATGGAAATGCATGAACTGATCAAATGTATAGTTTAAATGCATTGCATTTCGCTTTGGACAAGTGTCTGAAAATGCAATCATGTAAATATTTCACCTATTTATGTTTTCAATGTAAAATAAACATTGAAATGTACATTTTTGGCCATTGCATCTCACCGCTGTTTGTCTCTAGCATCTTCCGGCGTAAGTGTTGTTGTGCTTTTAATAAAACATGTCCAGTAAATAATCTTTTTTGAACACAAAAGCATGTGTTATGTGAACCTAGCCTAACTACTAGTCAAATTTCAGACTAGTCCATTTTGAAAATGTGTAGTATTACCAATAATGGTTGCATATTCCACTGCAAATTATTACAGTTTTTGTATGTTTTCAACCCAGCATGCATCAGCGGATGTAGAAAAAATGATTTTGGGGAACAAATGTGACATTAATGAGAAGAGGCAGGTGTCTAAAGACCGAGGCGAGAAGGTGAGCAGACCATGTTCCTTTACATTTCTCTTAAACCCTTTTCTTTCCCCAAAAACAAGTGTCATATTATTGAACTGTCATTGTATAAGAGTCTACAGCAATGATGCCACCTTCCACAGGAATGTGTTTAGTTAATGATCTACCTGCATCTCCACGAATGGCTAGCTCTGCTAACAGTCTGTAATCATCCAGAGAAATACTTGTATTTGATATAATGGAATCTGAATGTACTCGTTTAGCTGGCGTTAGAGTACGGCATCAAGTTCATGGAGACGAGTGCGAAGGCTAATATCAACGTTGAGAACGTAAGTGTAAATGGCTTTTATGATTTCATTTCATATCTGCAGCAGATTGAACGTTTAAAGGTCTAATCGAAACATGTTTCTGCTCCGCTCGCAGTCATTCTTAACGCTCGCCAGAGACATAAAAGCAAAGATGGACACGAAATTGGTGAGACTTTCCCTTTCTGTGATTTTAGCTTTGTGTAAAACTGAATTTAGATTGAGAATTGGGTAACACTTTACAATAAGGTTTCTTTAGTTAACTAACAAAGAACAATATTACACACTATTTATTAATCTCAGCATATACTAATGCGTTTAAAGTTGTATCTGCTTACATTAGTTTATGCACCGTGAATAACACACATTTGTATTAACTGACATTAACAAAGTTCATATTTGTTGTCAAAATATCTGTTCTTTAGTTAATGTTAACAAGTGAGACGACTAGCGTATGAAACAGTAATATGCATGATCTGTGTTACATGATTAATCGATTGCTATGCATTTATCATCATAGAAATACATTGATTTTGCATTAGGTCAACTTTTGGATGTCTTATTAAATAAATTACATTGTAAATAATGAACATTTTGGTAACACTGCTTAAAGCCTTTATAGCATTTTTATGGTCTTAATGTACATTAAATTGCATTATACATTTTCATAAATAATTGTTGCCAAAGTTAAAATGCATTATAATATTCACAGATTCCTTGTTAAATCTACAATTGGTTGTTTATCATGTTTTAATGCATTGTATATGTTCAGACATTGTTATAAATGTTAAAATGCGTTGTAATATTTGAAGATACATTTTTACATCTGAAACTGGTTGTTTGTCTTGTTTTTCATGAGCATTATATTTTCTCAAGGTGCAACAATGAATAGATAAGTCTTATAACTGTCTAATGATTAATACGATCATACAATGCATTATGAAGCTTTATTGAATTATTTATATATACAGGCTTCAAGTAAAATGTTACCTTTTGAATGAATGCATCCAATATCCCCTGCTCAGTATTGCACAATGTCTGGCTAGCGTGAGTTGCAGTAATAAAGTGAAAAGCTTGAGTCTGATGAGGTGTATTTGTTTCTTTGCTCACACAGGAGGCGAACAATCCTCAGAGCAGCAACCATGGAGTGAAAATTAGCACTGAACAGCAGAAAAAGAGCAGCTTCTTTCGCTGTGTGCTACTGTGAAGACCAAGGCCTTACTGTCCACGACTGGACTACGCTCTCTCTCTCTTAGCACTCTTCCTCTTTCATCCCAGCTCTTCGTCTCTGCCGCTCTCTTCTTCCAGCCCTAGAGTTCCTGGCTCCTCTTATCTTCTTCCATTGACAGATTAGCGATGCCACTTCTCGCTTATGACCCTTCTCTGATGAAACCGTGGTGGGAAAGCATTGGTTCTACAAGTCAAGATGAAGAACCGGATGCTGATGCATCGTCGCAAACGTGCACCACATCTTTGTTTCAATCGCTCGACTGCCAAAATTGCTCCATTCCTTCAGGACGACCCGGAAGCATTCTGGAGCCGCAGAGCGTGATCTGATATTGAGCCAGTTTGAGAGTTACGTGGGACTTTCTTTATCATTATATTTTCTGCCCTCGTGCATTCTTCAACAATCACATGACCTTATTGTAAATAGAGGGATATTATAACCCACCTCTTAGATGCTTTTTCATTTGAAAAAAACTAAATATTTAGCTGTTTTATTTTTCAGATCTGTTATGCAAAAGTGTTGCGTTCGCTAACTTGGTGCAGTCAAGGTTTCATATTAAACGAATGAAGATCCTGCTTTTTATTCATCAAGACATGTTTGCTGCCTCGTTAAAACTAACCTCCTTTTTTTTTCTTTTTACATGCACAAGAAGCTATTTCCAAATAGTTCAGTTTTTTATGCAGTAGTGCAAGCTTTTGTTTTAACATTCCTTCGAATAAATCCAAAACTCAGGTCTGTCTTTTATCACGACCTGAAAACAGCCCAACATCAAAGAGTTCTTTAATTAAAAACACTTGAATTGAATCGACTAGTGTAATCAAATGAAACTGACTCGTAGCCCTCGATCGGAAGTGAAAGTCCTGAGTTTGTAGTATTAACACACATGCGTAACCAAAAGCAATGAAAGGGTGACTGTGTAAGCAGAAAAGCACCCCCATATACAGAAGTCCATGCACTTTATCAGTGTCTTTTGTGTTGTGTGTAGTTTGTGCCAAGTGATAGTTTTGCATCGTTTTTACATGGAGTATGACCTGCCGAATTCATGTTCGTTTTGAGATTAATGCGTTTTCTAACATTTCTACAATTCATGCGTTCTCAATTATCCTGATAGTTAGCCAAAGCTGCTTTCATGCATTGGCTGCTATTGGTGCAGTAGTCTTCTATCACTTGTGTTTTGTTCATTTGTTCATATTTCTCGTGTATTATGAGCATCCCACAGCATGTCAGTCTTACTTAGTTTGGGTTGCACAGTGCAAAAACAAAGATTTGACTAGGATTAACTACCCAGAATACAGTAATCCATCATTCCTAGGTTCTGAATAGTGTGCTGTCATGAACACATGCTTATAATTAATACAAGAAATGCAATTATAGAGTTGTACTGCCCTTCGAAAGCAAACTGTAGATGGGTATAAGTCAAACCCACCTTCCACAAGAGATCTTTATCCGTTGCACCGCAGTATACTCAAATGCACATTTTGTAGTCATTGTAAAATGAAAGATGTCAGTTGGTGCAGTTGTGTTCACCAGCAATAGGTCAGGAAACTTTACCTAAAGCTTCAGCACCCATTAGATTTAAGTGAAAGAAACATCTCCATTTATAAAAGTCCAAATAAGCGAATCTCACAAAGCCTGACAAGAACACCTTCAGGTCAGATTTCACTTCATTTTGTGGTTTGTGTTCATGACAAGCACGTGTTTCCATGAATGCAATCTGATTCTCATTACTGTACCACACAAATATTAAGTGTTAATCTGTTTGCATATCAGGACAGTGTGTGTTGTACCAGCTTTTGAAATACATTTTCTTTTTACGTAATGAGAATTCAGGAAGTGAATTGTCATGAAAATTCATATATATTGCATATGATTTGGGGTGAAATGTGACCTGAATGTGTTTTTAAGTGATTAATAGGCTAAGAAGCAGTGTTTGGCTGTTTTCGAGGCACAAGTGCATGAAAGTCTCTTCTTGCTGCAATATGGCGCATCTGAAAAATCTTTTCTTTTTAATCGTCGATCAACTTGACATGACTTCGTGTTTGCACCTCGTTCTCTGTTTTGGGTTCATATTTGCTGTATGTCAGTGTAACAGAGCATCTCTCTTCTCTCCCTGTCCAGTAATATCCCCAACTCGCCGTTTGTCTTAATAACTAATACTTGATCTTTCATCATGAAGGTGATTCTGTTGACCTCTGTATGTTTTGTGTGTGTTTATTTTCTATGGACGTCTTGTACATTGTCTGTTTGAGCTTTAGAGGACAGTCTGCTGTTTAAAACATGTTAATGGACCTCAGACGAAATTTAATCTGGCCTTAGGGGGTTTTAAAGTGATCAAATAAGATGCAAAAACAATATAACAGACATTTTTAATGTGGAAAAGAACAGATACGTCTTTGCAGTCGTGTTTATCTCAGTTTGTGCCGTTTACTTTGTCTTTCTCGTATTTCTTGATTTGAAACGACTGTCATCCATATCATTTACATATTCTTTTTATATGACCATGTTTTCATTTGTCGATTCATTGTGAGGTAACTGGGGAGATCAGTAAATTACATTTTGGTATAAAAAAAGAAACAATTGTAAATAACTCTAAAAAGAGATCTACTTAAATTGTACTGTACTTTCTAAAAACATTGAAAAACTGATCTACAGTTTTTGTAGATATCTGTACTTTTGATTTATTAAAATAAGATTCTTTTATGAATTCGATTTGTGTGTGTGTGTGTGATTAATATTGACGTATTAATTATTTTCAGATGTTGATTTGCGGTCGGCCATACACAAAAAATCAGCTTTACTTTTCAAATACATTGTTTTAAGAATCCTTATTTCATTCAAGTATATTTTGACACATTAATATTGGATATACGTTCTTCATATTTGTACGAGTGTCTTCTTTAAATAAGTTGGTCTAAATCTAAATCGCGACTGTCTCACCAGCATCTGAATCTGCAGATAAAGCTCTCACATCATCTTTAGAAAGTGATTTTCCGTCGTTCGGTGTCCAGATGATCTTCATATCCTGATGTGGAAGGTGCTAGAAGAGAGATTATAAGACATCTTCAGGGTTAAAAACATAAACCGCTCGATCAACATCATCTGTATACTGAGTACACACTGGAAAAATGAAACCATGTTCATTAAGAGAGTGCTCAATGTTACCAATAATTCCACATAAACGAGTAACAGAATTAAATGAGAACTTTTGATGTAGAAAGTCTAAACTTGTATTTCCTGCTAAATGTATTCCAATAATCTTTCTTTTATTTACAACGTCAAATTTATAATAGTACAGCAGGGTCAAAAATGTCACTGAAATTCAAAATGATTTAATATTATTACGTCTAGGCCTTATGTTATACATACAATATGTGATATTGATTTTTATTGAATTGGTGAAACCACCTTAGGCTAGAAATATCTGATTTAAAGAATGATAGCGATTTAAACTTTAAAAAAACTCATAAAAATTAAAAATGCCCTGAAAATGACAACGAGAAAGAAATGTTGGTCTTTAATGGAAAAGCATGTAGACCCAACAAATCAACATATTAATGTCATAGACGCTGAAACCAGAGTTTAAGTGCTATTAAACCAGGATATTCCTTTAAAATGGTACAAATGTGCTTAATTGCCTTGGTAATAAACTGAAATTTGTGTAATTAAAGCACTAAAATTACTAAGTGTAAATAAACAAAAATTAAACATACAAATAAATTACACCTTAATAATAATAAAACATATTTAAAGATTAAACTATAATAACAAACTGAAAATATTAAAATAAAACGAATTAATAAATACTAAAATAATGCTGATTTGAAAGGACCAGTCACAGATACTATTATAGTTTTTTATTACTATTTTTTATATTTTGAATTAGCTTTTATTTTATATTTTATTTTTGGTAATATATATAGTTTTTATTCTTATAGTATAGTATTATTATATTGTATTTATTTACATTTTAGATTTAGTTATTTTAACACATCAAATTAAACTAAAAATGAGAAACTAGCTGGAATAAAATACTTTATTGAATTTCAGCTAAAGTTTTATTTCATGTCACATTGATTTATTTAACTGTAATAATCATGCTCCAAACAAACATCAGATTAAGTGACACATACTGACAAAAAAAGAAATGTATAGCCTGAATGCACTGTAAGTCGCTTTGGATAAAAGCGTCTGCTAAATGCATAAATGTGATCTTCTCTCGGTTTTCATGGACTCATACGCTGTAGTTGTTACCTGAGGAAGTCCGGCGCTCTCACGATCATGTGCTGGAAGTCCTCCAGAGACAGACGGCCGTCATTGTCCAGATCAGCTTCATCCATCACCTTCTCACACACCATCCTCACCTCGTCCTCCGTCAGCTCGTTACGCGTCAGGTTCTTTAAGGTTTTCTCCAGATCGGATTTACAGATGAAGTCGTCGTTGTTGAAGTCTAGAGGGAAGATGTGTCACAAAACTGGTCCAATGATTGAATTTGTGTCCTATAAAATCAATTCATAAAGCACTAGTCGTGTAGAAAACCATTTGGATAAAGAATAAATAAATTCTGTATTTATCACTAATAATTAGCACATTCACAGACCCCAAGGGAAATGTTTTTCATAAATGTATTGACCTATTTTTCTTACTTTTTACTATATTAATCACAATTTGTAATATCTATTTATTTGTCAAAATTGCATTATTGAGAATTGTTATGAATTGGAATATATTTTATAATATTTTTTTTTGTCATTTGATATGGGGCACCCATGATAGTCCATGCACCACACTTAGTTTTTAATATTCAACCATGAATCATGCGTTGAGTCCGAGTAAGATGCATCATTTCAGCATATCTCGTGTTGATATCACTCTTCTCTATTGTTTGAGAGCGTTATCGTTTACCTCGTGTTAATGTTGCACGAGTACAGAGTTTTTCTGATGACCTGTTATTCTGTTGTTTTATTAGTAGTGCACGTGTGAATTATTGATATTCATATGTCAGTTAAGGTTCTGCAGGTTCATCTCTAATAGGAACAGAAGACTGAGATCAGGTCATGTATCAAATGGTTTCGTGTGCTGCAGAACAAATGGACTTATAACCTCATGTACTTTACTTTCCAGGATTATTATTAACTAAAACTATTAAAAACATTGTGTCAATTCAACCCAATGTGAAATTAAAACATTAGATAAAATAAATAAATGGCGAAAAGCACTCAAATTCAATTAAAACTGAACTAAAACTAATTTAAAATGAACCTTAATAGTAGGCCTAATATCGAAAAATAAATAAAACTACTAAAAAAGACAAACTATTTATTAAAAACGATACTATTATATAAATAATACAAATTATTATTATTTAACATTGTAATATATACATGAGTAATATTGGTCCTTTCAAATAGAACATCAGTTTAGGTGATTATTTATTATCCTATTACATCCAAAGCATCAGAAGGATGAAAAAAGATTATATATTTTTAACAATTGCTTAATAAATTACATAATTAACAAAGAAAAAAAATTACTTGAGGTTTGGGTTTTCATTAAAAAGGAGAAACTGCCTTTGCATTTTTTATAAACACTTTCTTAATGAATCAGTTGACATGCTTTTAAACATTCTTTATAATGTATTTTTAAAAGAGTCATGATTTTTGGTAACAATGTATCCATCGTGTGCTTAGTAACCTTGTAAAAACGCATAATCGGATTATTCCGTGTTCGAGTGTAAAGAACGCGTTCCGGATCAGTTTAGATCATGGATTATTCCGTGTTAGAGTGTAAAGAACGCGTTCCGGATCAGTTTAGATCATGGATTATTCCGTGTTCGAGTGTAAAGAACGCGTTCCGGATCAGTTTAGATCATGGATTATTCCGTGTTCGAGTGTAAAGAACGCGTTCCGGATCAGTTTAGATCATGGATTATTCCGTGTTCGAGTGTAAAGAACGCGTTCCGAATCAGTTTAGATCATGGATTATTCCGTGTTCGAGTGTAAAGAACGCGTTCCGGATCAGTTTAGATCATGGATTATTCCGTGTTCGAGTGTAAAGAACGCGTTCCGGATCAGTTTAGATCATGGATTATTCCGTGTTCGAGTGTAAAGAACGCGTTCCGGATCAGTTTAGATCATGGATTATTCCGTGTCAGAGTGTAAAGAACGCGTTCCGAATCAGTTTAGATCATGGATTATTCTGTGTTCGAGTGTAAAGAACGCGTTCCGGATCAGTTTAGATCATGGATTATTCCGTGTTCGAGTGTAAAGAACGCGTTCCGAATCAGTTTAGATCATGGATTATTCCGTGTTCGAGTGTAAAGAACGCGTTCGGATCAGTTTAGATCATGGATTATTCCGTGTTCGAGTGTAAAGAACGTTCGGATCAGTTTAGATCATGGATTATTCCGTGTTCGAGTGTAAAGAACGCGTTCGAATCAGTTTAGATCATGGATTATTCCGTGTTCGAGTGTAAAGAACGCTGCGTTCGGATCAGTTTAGATCATGGATTATTCCGTGTTCGAGTGTAAAGAACGCTGTTCGGATCAGTTTAGATCATGGATTATTCCGTGTTAGAGTGTAAAGAACGCGTTCGGATCAGTTTAGATCATGGATTATTCCGTTCAAGTAAAGAACGTTCGGATCAGTTTAGATCATGGATTATTCCGTGTTCGAGTGTAAAGAACGCGTTCGGATCAGTTTAGATCATGGATTATTCCGTGTCAGAGTGTAAAGAACGCGTTCGAATCAGTTTAGATCATGGATTATTCCGTGTTCGAGTGTAAAGAACGTTCGAATCAGTTTAGATCATGGATTATTCCGTGTTCGAGTGTAAAGAACGTTCGGATCAGTTTAGATCATGGATTATTCCGTGTTCGAGTGTAAAAACGCGTTCGGATCAGTTTAGATCATGGATTATTCCGTGTTCGAGTGTAAAGAACGCGTTCGGATCAGTTTAGATCATGGATTATTCCGTTCGAGTGTAAAGAACGCGTTCGAATCAGTTTAGATCATGGATTATTCCGTGTTCGAGTGTAAAGAACGCGTTCGGATCAGTTTAGATCATGGATTATTCCGTGTTCGAGTGTAAAGAACGCGTTCCGGATCAGTTTAGATCATGGATTATTCCGTGTTAGAGTGTAAAGAACGCGTTCCGGATCAGTTTAGATCATGGATTATTCCGTGTTCGAGTGTAAAGAACGCGTTCCGGATCAGTTTAGATCATGGATTATTCCGTGTTCGAGTGTAAAGAACGCGTTCGAATCAGTTTAGATCATGGATTATTCCGTGTTCGAGTGTAAAGAACGCGTTCCGGATCAGTTTAGATCATGGATTATTCCGTGTTAGAGTGTAAAGAACGCGTTCCGGATCAGTTTAGATCATGGATTATTCCGTGTTCGAGTGTAAAGAACGCGTTCGAATCAGTTTAGATCATGGATTATTCCGTGTTCGAGTGTAAAGAACGCGTTCCGAATCAGTTTAGATCATGTTTCACACACAAGCAGAACGTTTGTTTGAAACTAACCGTAGATTTTAAAAGCGTAACAGGCCTTCAGGTCCCGTGGTGCCATTTCACTCAGCACTGAAAACATGTCCAGAAAGTCCTCCAGAGTCATGTTTCCTTCTCCATCTTCTGAGAAAACCTCCGCGATCCTCTGCCTGAACGGATTGTCCTGCACACAACACACTTTCTGAAATACAATCCTCTGAAAGAACCGAGACCGCAAACTGTTGATTCTAATCATATGAATTCATAACATCTCATTCATATGTTTCCGTGCGATCTTACACCTCACTGTTATTTTTAGGGACAGGGTTTGGGATGGACTTTCGATTCACAGGAAATTAACATCTCGTCATTTTTTTTGCATATAAATCGTTATAGATTGACCTTCTTGAGTCGTGTACAAGCTGCATGCGCATTAAGATGCTTCTTGATGAAAACGACTGAAGACATCTGGAAGTTTTGTTTGCTAGGGTGGATTTTAGGTAAATATGAGAATGAGCTTTATTGGCCAGGTATGCAGATGTGTAAGGTAAATCATTTATAAACCTACATTTCAAAATAAAAGCTCAAACCCTCACTCTGAGGATTTATTCGTCACATACACAATTATTCAGAATATAACCAGCAGTGAAATGTAAGTCAGGTCCATGGACAGTGCAGTTATAGTAACACAACACACGAGAATATAAGCTAAGCGCACGACTCTCTGTAGAGCTTTACAGTCCTGGTTTAATGAGTTATATACCACACTGAGATGCACTGAGTCAGAACACTTTCTATGGCCCCTGAATAGAACGTTTTCAGGATTGCTGGTGAGACCCTGAATTTCCTCAGCTGTCGCAGATGGTACAGTCTTTGCCTGGCTTTCTTTTTTGTAAAGATATGTTTATTGGGAATATACATACAATTATTTAGTATGCAAAAGTACTAAGAATATCAGAATATTCCTTTTTTTAACAGTTAGCAAAAAAGGTAAAGAAAAAACTAAAAATAAAATGAACACCACCCCACCCACACATGGCATAATTTGTCATAACAATGTTAAATAAAGGTAGAATTACAATAATTAACAATAATAATAAATAAAAAATATGTCCAGAGATGAAGCAAGAAAATAAGAGAAAGGAAAAACACATAACAATTAATATACAAACTGGTCAATCATTAAAGCCTAACAAAGGTAGTGCATCAAGAAAAGGGCCCAAATATAGTCAAAGTCTGAGGGTTTTTTCCTGACAGAATATAGTATTTTCTCAGGGGTACTATAAGATACAAGCTCATTAATCCAGTGTTTTCGCTCTGGGGGGTTCTCTGATTTCCAGTTTTTAATATGCATTTTTTAGCTGCAGTGCTTGCAAGCAAAATAAAATAGCCTTCATGATAGGTCATGCGAAGTGAACTGATATCACCAAGTATCAGGATCAATATGATTCTTTGATATTTCAGAAATTGTTGCAATAACATACTTCCAGAATGTCTCTAAGGCTGGAAAACTCCAGAGCATATGAAGAAGAGTCCCAGTAGAAACTTTACATCTCTGACACATGGCAGAGATCCCACCATTACATTAGTTTAGTCTATAGGGGGTGTAATATGTTCTATGTAAGATGTTTTTGCCTGGCTTTCTTAACCCGAGTCTGAATGTGTGTAGTCCATGTCAGGTCCTCGGAGATGTTTACACCGAGGTACTTGAAGCTCTCACCCTCTCCACAGGGGTCCCTGATCATAAGAGGAGTGTAGGGCCGCTGCTGTCTCTTTAGTTTTGCTCTCGTTCAGAGAGAGACAATAGTCCTGCACCGTGATGTAAGTCTCTCTACCTCACATACAGTCTCTCTACCTCACATACAGTCTCTCTACCTCACATACAGTCTCTCTACCTCACATACAGTCTCTCTAGTCTCTCTACCTCACATACAGTCTCTCTACCTCACATACAGTCTCTCTAGTCTCTCTACCTCACATACAGTCTCTCTACCTCACATACAGTCTCTCTAGTCTCTCTACCTCACATACAGTCTCTACCTCACATACAGTCTCTCTAGTCTCTCTCTACCTCAGTTTTGATGTCCACAAACTAATTTAATTACAGTATCTATAGCATTTCTGTCCTGAAGAAATGGACAAATATTAAAGATTAAGTGGATATTTGTATTAAATGGTGCTTGGTCAATATTAAACAAGGATTAGATCACGCAGTAATGTGTAAAAATAATGTAATGTACATTAGCTCTATTGTTTATGTATTTTAACAGTTTTGTTCAATAAATCCATATCATTTCTTGCTTTTGATACTTTATTTGAACTAATTATTATTGGCATCATTGCTATTATATATGTATTTTAAAAGCTATTGTTTACTTACATATATTTTTATTACCACAAAAAAATATTATAATTATAGGGCCCTATGATATCCGTTTTATTTCCTAATTAATTTTTTTCCATTTTAATTTGCCCATACTCTGTTTTAATGGTTAAATAAAATTGTATTAATCAAAAAGCCTGTCTAATTAGTTAAGATTTACATGAGATAATTCTGTTTTCCATTATTTTCTGGATTCCATTTTAATGGTTCCGTTACATTTTAATAATCAAAAACATCTTAAATTAATTGATTTTAAATTAAAAAAAGCTTTTATTTTTCCAGAAATACAGCAACATTGACATTTTTCACCTAAATCAATTCTGGTAAATAATATTTCTGTTAAATCCTCCTTTGAAAGTGTTTGTGATTCTAATGTTATTATTAATAGACTAGAACACGTGGATATGTTGTCATGGTTACACTATAATATTAATCTTTGATTTCAGTGATTTGGACACTTTCTTGCACTCGGTGTCGCACTTTACTTTTGCTTTAAAAAAGGATTTCATTTGGTTTAATAAAATATTAAGTAAATATTTTAAGTAAAATATTATAAGTAAAATAGTTGTTTTTTGTGGGAAATGAATCGTTTAGATTAATCGAATAAAAATAGCGGTTAGTGGCAGCTCTTCATTAAACTAATCTAAGCTGCTGGTTCTCTTGAGTTAAGGCACTGGTCTCAAACTCAATTCCTGGAGGAACACAGCTCAGCACAGTTTAGCTCCAGTCCTAATCAAACACACCTGATCCTGCTAATTAAGCTCTTCAGGATCACGAGACTTCCGAGCAGGTGTGAGTTGAAGCTTAACTGTGCAGAGCTGTGTTCCTCCAGGAACTGAGTTTGAGACCACTGAGTAAAGGGGATCTGATAACGCTTAACCTCCCCAAGACTGCGATCAATTAGTAGCAGGTTCATAATTAATGAGGAACAGGAGCGAGATGCTGTACCTTCAGCTCCGGCATGCTGCCAATCAGCTCGTAGGGCAAACGCACTTCCGGTTGCTTCGTGTAGTCCAGCGGCACGAGCTGCGGAGCTAAATCACGGTATCGATGAAACAGTCTGAGCAAAGACGACAAGCATTCAACAACCCTCCTCAGATATTACTGTCTATCACGTAAGTCTGTAATATGACATCTGTTTATATAAATGAGAACTAGGCTCAGGTGACTTTTCGATTTCAGACACATAAAACCGTATTTTAACTACCTCACCTCAGAATTTCTTTTCTGGTGAAATAAGTGCAGTCCTACAGAAATAAGAGAAGCAAAAACATGCAATGATTTACTAAGCAGATGCTTTATAACTGCGTGAGGAAAAATGACGAGGTGCAAAACATTCATGAACAGCTGTTAACATACCATTTGAATATCAATTCTCAGTATTATCTTGACCATTTTAACTTTTCAAAAGTGCTTCTGTGTCATCAATGCATTAATGTAAATGTATTTTTAAATAGATGCATGTGAAGGTTACAATTTTGGGGTTAGTAAAGTTAATACTTTCATTCATAATGCATTCAATTGATCAAAAGTGACATTTATAACGCTACAAAAGATTTATATTTCAAATAAATGCTGTTCTTTTGAACTTTCTATTTATCAAAGAATCCTGAAAAATTCACAGTTTCTACAACAACACAAAGCAACAACTGTTTTCAACATTGATAATAATCAGAAATGTTTCTTGAGCAGTAAATCAGTATATTATTATGATTTCTGAAGATCATGTGACACTGAAGACTGGAGTAATGATGCTGAAAATACAGCTGCGCATCACAGGAATAAATTACATTTGACTATATATTACAATAGAAATAAGATATCTAGTAAGAATATTGTTATTTTTTTATTAAATAAATGCGATCTCCTTGAACACTTTTTTTCTAAATCATTCAAAACTTCAAAACTTTGAAACAGTATGGCATGATATCAAAGTGATGTCTGACCTGATATGCGTCCAGCTGCTGGGATGTAAAGATGCTCTGTTTGTTCCCCATTCTCCATGCAAACTGGCTCTGGAGCAGCAGATATCTCAGATATGAAATCCTGGCACAAAGGGCCGCAGTGAGACATGCAGATCAGGTGTCGGGCCTTTAGTTCTCGGAGAACGGCAGCATTTCATCGTTTAGCTGCAGTCAATGTGTCCTGTCGGAGCATCAGATTACTGACCCGTCCACATGCTGGGAACACTGGAAGCGTGCTGCTGGTGGAATAATGTACCACGATATTCAGGGTTCATATTCACAGCATTATTGTGTGATATTTTGAGATTTCTACTGTACAACAAGACCTTGGACGAACGAACGGACCACCAAAAAAACACTTGTCAAAATGTCACTGTATATTAAAAGACAAACGAGTAATATTTGATCAAATAAAACAAACAAATAAGAATGTATTACATAAAAAGACTGATTTTGAAACAATCACTTTATTAATTTAGTTTTATTTACATACTGTTACAGGTTTTTTATATTTTGAATTTTATATGTATTTATAAATATTTTCCATTTTTATTTTAATTTTATTGTAATTTTTTAACTATAAGATAAATTATACTTTAAGTAATTTCTGTGTTTCTATTACTACCTTTTTTCAACTCTCCATTGTAGTATTCTTAGATGTTAATAAGTTTTAACCAGTTTTTAATTATTTAATTTGTATTTTAGTAACAAACTTATTTCAGTTAGTTGTCATGGCAACATTTGTATTTTCATAGTTAAAAAATCTATATATTGTCTTTCAGCTTTATATCAAATAACAAAATGTTTTTTTAGTTTAACAATAACAACATTGCTCATTAATGTCAGACTTTTTTATATTTGACTTTACCCCATTATTCTCAATGATTACTCCTTTCTTTCTCTCTCTCTCTCTCTCTCTCTCTCTTTCTCTCTCTCTCTCTCTCTCTTTCTCTCTCTCTCTCTCTCTCTCTCTCTCTCTCTCTCTTTCTCTCTCTCTCTCTCTCTCTTTCTTTCTCTCTCTCACTCTCTCTCTTTCTCTCTCTCCTCTCTCTCTCTTTCTTTCTTTCTCTTTCTTTTCTCTCTCTCTCTCTCTCGCTCTCTCTCTCTCTCTCTCTCTCTCTCTCTCTCTCTCTCTCTCTCTCTCTCCTCTCATGCTGCTTTCAGTCATTTGAAGGTGTATTGACGAGAGATCTGATGAAAAGCAGCTCGGTGTATTGTGTTCATATCAGAACACATCTCAATGATGGCATTAAATATGCAGCGCTGGTGCGTGGGCGCTCTGTTGTGGGCTGAATCGGTTGGCAGAGGCTGAACGGTATCAGTTGATCTTGCAGCTGTTCACCTGCTGTTCTTTTACTTTCTCTCTGGATAACGGCTCATATCTCTACCTGTCACCTGTTGCTTTTCTTGGCACTTTTCCTACATGATCACGTGGGACAGAGACATATCAGCCTAAAGTTTACGGTTATGTTTGGATTTCTTTGTTTTGGACTACTTTTCTTTTTTTCTGTCACCATCTTCTGCTGATGTTTGGATCTGCAGATCACTAATTGGTTGATTAATGTTGAGCTGAGCTGATAAATGAACAGATGCAGGTCACTGAAAGACTTCAAACCCCTCTGGTTATAGCGGAGGGGAATGAGAGGGGAAAGCGTGGAAGAGGAAGAGAGAAAAAAGAAAGAGTATGAAAGGAAAGGGGGAAGAAAAAAGACAGGGCAAGGTGATAATAAATGGGGGATAGAAGAAAGGAGACAAAGGCTAAGTGAAAAGGGAAAATTACACTGAAAGAATGGGTAAAAGAAAAAGGGAAAAGAAGAGAAATGGAGAAGAAAAAGGGAAAAAGTGAACATGAAAGAAATAGTTGAAGAAAATAATAATTACAGCGCATGAAAATAGGGAAAAGCAAAACAGCGTAAAAGAAACCAAGAAAAGGGGGAAATAAAAAATTTAAGTGGGAAAGAAAAGTTTGTTTTTTTGCAATATATAAATTATCTGGCAACAACAACAGAAAGAACACAACTCTACAGCACTTGTGTGATAAAGAAAAGAGGGAAGGTAAGGAAGGAAAAATCAGGAAAAAAGGAACATCTAAAGTAATAGGGGAAAAATGAAAAAATAAAAATGTAGGCTACAACCAACTCTATCCATCATTTTTGTGTAAGAATTTATTTAGACTTTATAATAGTTCACAACATGCAATATACAAGTGACCAACTCAAGCGCGTCCATATATTAAAATCTGATATCTATTTACATATTTTACAATCCCGTCCTGCTGCAAGAGTCCAGTCCAGATGTGTGAATGAGGCTGGTCAGTGACAGCCGCAGCTGCCGGCCACCATATCATCATACTGCTTCAGAACCACGTTCTCATCGTCGTCAAAGTACAGCAGGTTAATGCTGAAGAGCTTGTCCGGCACGCAGCAGGGCGTCTCGATGTCTTTGTTCAGTTTGAGGGCGTTGATGATGGACTGGACCGTGGCGTGGTTGGTGGGCCTCATGTTCTGACCCAGAGGAAACGCACAGGAGCCTTTGCAGTGGTAAGCGTTGTATCCACGCGGAGACACGATCCACCCGGACCAGCCGATCTCCTCGAAGTCCACGTAGAGCGGCATGCGCTGACACGGCATCTTCTCCACGCTCTCGTCATAGTCTGTGGAGCGAGCGCTACGACGAGGCAGGCTGGGAAACGGGAGACTGGGTCTAGCGGGAGAATCATCTGAACCTGAAGACCAAGAGGACACGTTTAGATGCCGTGGACCTCCGGATATCATCGTCCTTGTGCAAGTGACACTCCACTTAAGATGGAAAAGTCCAGTACTTCCAGTATTAAAAAATATATTTTATTAAATAATAACAATCATGTATTTATAAATGCGCAAAATATTATTTAAAACATTTATTTAGTGTTATTCAATGAGATATTAATATATATTTATAAACATTTTGTATTTTTTTCTGTCTTTCAATTTTACTGAAAGGTTTATTAAAGATTTTATTTTTTTTTTTTTTTTTTTTTTTTTTGTAATATTATACTTTAAGTATTATGTGTGTTTCTATTACTACCTTTTTCAACTCTCCATCGTACCGTATTCTTAGATGTTATATTATTTTAAGTTAATAAGTTTTAACCAGTTTTAATTATTTAATTTGTGTATTTTTATGACACCGTATTTAGATTATGTACTATAACATATTATTGTTACAATTTGACATTGTTTTTCTTCAAACTTTTCCTTTTTTTTTTATTTTAAGTAAAAATATTTCAAGCTTCAAAATATTTAGGATTTTAATGTTATTAACTATATTATCCCTGTGTCTATTAAATTACAATATTTGTCTACTCTCTATAGTATATATAATACTGTACTGTTAGATCTATTGTATTAAGTAAATATTTTATATAAGTACTTATTTATTAAAAACATTATATACTGTATATATTTTTTATAACACCGTCTTTTATTATTTAACCCTATATCTATGTATTATTATTTTTTAGATACTTTCCTTTATTATTGTATTTTATTGTTACGTATTTTACCCCATATTTTCTTTCCATTTTTCCACAGATAGCACAAGATGTATTTGTTTGAATCCCTGCAGCCTGCAGCATCACTCGTTTGAGAGTACTGTTCAGAAACATCAGTCTAGTTGAACTATTACAGAGACATACCTCGAGGCGTGATCTCCAGAGAAGCCGCCCGTCTGCCGTCGTCGGTGAAGAGGACCAGCATGGGCTGTTTGCTATGATGGTGGTTATGGCCTGATGAGAAACGCACGGTTTTCAGGTCCATCAGAAGACCTGCTAGAGTCCTGACCGAGACCAGGAGCCCCAGATTACTGCCTTCTTCTGACATGCTGGAGCGCACCTTTGAGATATTAAACATATTTATTATTGAGGAGAATTATCACCAAGAAGACCTATTCTAAAACCTATTCTGCTTCCTCCGAAGGCAGCATTTGATCTCAAATACAATCTAAAGTTTGTAAGACCGTCATAGAAAAGCTCTCAGAAAGTGTGATTTCATTGACACTTACAGCTTGAGTGATGGTAAAGACCTCCCAGCCGCTGGAGTGGATGGGTACCAGTCTGGATGAGAGCAGCTTATTCCCTTGTGAGACGTTCTTCTTGCTGCTATCAAAAACCTGATAGACACTGACCTGCATAAAAACATCACTGCAGTGATTAACCTTCTCTTAGAAGCGCATCGTTATCTTTTGGGACTGTAAATACTGTACCTGACAGAAGTGATGTCTGTCGAACGTGAGTGACGCTTGTGGTCTGAGCTTGAACAGATGAAGCTCGGCCGTGAGGATCTTCTCACTCTTAGCTACCGAGGACATGTTGAAGAGAAACTCGATTTGGTCGCTATGCACTAAAGAAAGAATGAGAAACGTCATGCATACTTTATACATTTTCCCACCATCCCCCAACACAATCTTCATATTAGCGGCTGATGAATATGGGTCTAGAGCCATTCTCAATACATTTAGTCTCCCAAACTTGAATCTTTCGGTAAGTGATTGACTTAAGTTAAACTTTACTCTTAAACTTACAGGTACACTCTTATGGTCAAACAATTCCATGTCATAATATAAATACAATAAAAGTTTTGATCTTGATTAGTTGACTGAATGTTTCTCAGGATGCAGAGACTTCTGTTTAAATCTCAAACTAAGTTTGTAGACAAATATAGAACTATTTTTGACGAAACAGTAAAAACATAAAAAGTTGTTGTTATTATTAGCAATAATTAATTCACATTTAGCCCCCCAATATTCAATATTTAGATACATGTTTGCCAGAAGTTAACTTTACAACAGAACAGAGCAACTTTTAAGTAACAAATGCAGTTCCATATTTATTTAGTTCCGTGTTTGTTTTTCATTCATATATTTTAATTCCATTAAAATAAAGTATCTAAACATTGAGTATCAAGTTTCTCATGATCTAAAAAAAAGTATTTTGTTTAATTAGTTTTTTAAATTGTATTATTTTCATACTGATGAGATGGAGTGAATAATTATAGTAAAACATCCAAATCAATGTGAACCTTATCAATACAGATTAAAAACAACGGGGTGAACTTTATGAAGCAGATTTATTAGTTAACTAAAATACAAAATAAAAACAACAACAATTAGCCTGTATTGAGATAATATATTGAGAGGCTGTATATGGTTTTGTGCAATTACACTTATAACGAAAATGCCAAAAGACAACAGCTTCCCAACATTTTCCCATCCCAAATATGCGTTTTATATGAGTGTCCTGCTTCACGTCACTAAAGACATCAGTAGACTATCTTACGTTTATCGAAGAAACCGCGGACGGTGTTTCCCTCCAGCAGCGTCGAGTCTTTGGTGACTCCGTCCACATCTGCGATGGTGTTATACAGGTCCAGCATGTACTGAGGAGGCTGTTTGTGTCCTCGAACCAGAGCAGCAGGAGGATCATCCATCCCAAACACCTCCAGAAGCCTCCTGATGGCCTCCGAGCGCACTTCTTCAGACTCGTTCCCCAGCTGATTCACCGACGGCCTGCAGACGGAGAGTCCGATGATGGAGATCCAGATCACCGCGGGCAACATGTTGACTGATCCGCGAAGAGAAGTTCTTTGGTAGCTGGAGCTGGACTGAATGAAGCACCGCCAGATTGGCAGGGCTTTATATGATGCTGGTAAAGTCTTCGGTCAACACTCGTAAAGGGCTGCTATTTAGGCGCAAATGTAAATCAACAATCAGCGAATGTAAAGCAAATCTAATGGCGGTGTTAACAAGGTGCGAACTTGACTGGTGGTCCTGTGGGGAGATCCTGAGAGGAAATTTGAGTTTATCTACCGTGCCATGCTGTAAATAAACCCTATACATGTCGATTTACGAATTAAAATAGTTAAATTATAGTTAAAGTGTTTAATTGTATAACATTTAGTCTGTTTAGGCGGCGCGAAGTGGATTTGGCGCCAAATTTTGCTCACAGCAGGCGGTTGACTTCCCTCAAAATGGATCCATTAATTGAGACAAAGGAGGATAATGTGATACAGGAACAAAAATGATTTCGACAAACACCGTGAGAGGGTTCCAGCATGTGCCCTGTGCTTTCATGTTAATGCCAATCACACCTGCTCAAACAGAGATTTGAGTCGGAGCGAATTAAAATCGCATCGCTGGATTTACAGTCTCTATGTTAATAATGAGAACATGAATTTGAATAAATGCGCTCGAGCGTGAATCAATAGATGGTTAATGTAAGTGCGAGTGACTTCATGGGTGGTTAAGACTGGTTTAATTTCGCATCTCTAATTGTTTGTTTTCATTAGCGGCTCATTACAGTTTGTTGATCCAGAGATTTATTAATACTAATGGATGGCATGAGCTCTTGTTATATTAATGCCGAAGGAGACTGATGTTGCAATGGCATCTTGCAATCAGTTATTCTAGTTTCAGAGTTGTTGATTGATCATGTTACATCTTCCATGCTTTAAAATCAAAGAAGGTGGCCATCATTTCAGAAGTGAGGGGGACAGAAATTATATATATATATATATAACATGTGTGTGTGTGTGTGTGTATATATATATATATATATATATATATATATATATATATATATATATATATATATGTGTGTGTGTGTGTGTGTGTGTGTGTGTGTATATAACCTAACAGTCAACATTTTTGAACAGTAAGATTTTTGTTTTTTAAAGAATTATCTTCTGTTCACCAAGCCTACGTTTATTTGATCTAAAATACAGCAAATGCAGTAATATTATGAAATATTTTTACTAAAAACAACTACTTTCTATTTGAACATATTTGAGCAAAATTCAGCATCATTACTCCAGTTTTCAGTGTTACGTGATTCTTCAGAAATAATTCTGATTTGCTGCTCAAGAAACTTTTTAAACTATTATTATTGTCAATATCTAAAACAATTGAGTACATTTTTTCATGATTCTTTGATGAATCGAAGGATATAAAATCAGCATTTATCTGAAATAAAAAATTATTACAGAAATTAATACTTTTATTTAGCAAGGATGCTTTAAATTGATCAAAAGACATAATGATGATAAAGACTATTTCTATTTCAGATAAATGCTGTTCTTCTGATCTTTCTATTCATCAAAGAAACCTGAACAAAATTCTGCTCAGCTATTTTTAATGTCATAATATATATATATATATATATATATATATATATTAGCAGGATCATGTGACTGGAGTAATGACGCTAAACATTAAGCTTTGAAATCACAATAAACTACATTTAAAAATATATTCAAATATAAAACAGTTAATTTAAATAGTAAAAATATTTCCAAACGTTACTGTTTTGCTGTACTTTGGGTCAAATAAATGCAGGCTTGGTGAACAGAAGAGACTTCTTTAAAATAATTATCTTATTGTTCAAAAACGATTGACTGGTGCAACTATAAATCTCTTATTCTTAGCTTTTAACTGGCTTTGAAATCAGATACACTGTTGGACAATAACCAATTATAATGATTAGTTTAAATACTATAAACACTTTTGTATCACATAATAAGGCAGAATAGTTTGTATACTGTAATTCTATGTCAAACACTGCTTTGTACTTTATTTATTACCTGGAGATGACTTGAAAACACAAATAAACCATATATTCTCACAATCACATGTTCAATGTCTTCATGTTTCCAAACGGTTCTGTTTTTCTGGGAAAACAACGGTTTTCATACAGCGACAGCTGGAGCTTTTGTCCATTTTAGGACTTTCTCCCTCCGGCGTGGTGTATGAATGAACACACACTGCATGTAATGTGTTTAGCACGCCGTGATATTCATCTCGTCTTATTCTGGGTCCGAATATAACATCAGTCATGCACAAACTATCAGTCTCTTTGAACCTAAATCTGTATTTATTCACACCGGCTCTTGAAAACCTCTATGCTAACACACTTGCCCGAAAACATGCGGGTGACGAACTTACCTGATATTAAAAGTGTGTGTGTGTGTGTGTGTGTGTGTGTGTGTGTGTGTGTGTGTGTGTGTGTGTGTGTGTGTGTGTGTGTGTGTGTGTGTGTTAATCTACGCCCCTGGGTGGCCCTTATTAAAGCATAATAGCGTTTTATGCCTCTCACACGATGAAAGACTATATATTAAGTGCAAATACTATCTTTTTTGGATGCTGCAGTTTACTCACTTGTACGTCACAAATCACAAACAGCTGCAACAAAGCATTTGAAGTTTGCATTTCGGGCTGTCTTTAAAAAACATGCAAATTTTATGCAAAACTGTGCAAGATATTGTTGGATGTTTCTTGTGTGCTTGTTTATAATTTTGTGCATAATTGTACATTTAATTTCTGAAAAAGGTTTTATATTGTGAATTAATTGTATTTAATAATATCTAACATTTTATGAAATTAGCTCGCTATATTATTTATCCATTTAAAAATATGTAAATGTTAATGCAAGTTAAAGTTGTCCACAAGTTTATATATTTCCAATTGTATAATTATATATTTGGGATTATGGGTTTTTGTATATAGGCTGTTTTTGTGTACTTTATGATTATGTGCATATATTTTAATTTATACCTTTCAAATATATAATTTCAGTTTGCAATTACTTTGAATTGCCTCGATAATTACAGTAAAGTATTTATGCTACTTTGCATATGAAATGACTCTTTAAGATAGATCGATCTATCTGTTTGTCTAAGATTGTGCACTGGTTTATAATTGTGTGTATATATTCTGAATTGTACATTTTATAGATATCATTTCCAAAAGTTTAAGAAATTGGCTAACCCTCATTTACCAAATTGGGTTTCGTTTTAATTTCAGTTTGCAATAACTTTGAATTGCCTCTCTATAATCTAATACTCTGATCTATTTGGGATTACAGTATTTCATAAAATATTTCACCTCATTTTCATTTCTTGCAAACGCTTTAATTGTTTGATTTGTAACGTGATTTAAAACTGAGACATGATTTGCATGTGTAGCTGTCTTTAGATGTTCTGTGCAGATTGTCATGGTGGACTGAAAGACTGTTTTTACACATAATTTTATTTACAAAAGACTTTTTACATAATTTACATATATTAGAAAAATATCAGAATGACATCATTGCGTCATGCCTTTAAATCTCTGTCCATTAATGCACATCCCCAAACCTGACATTACAGCCGATCAGATGATGCATGAAGGGAACTTCAGGTCCAGTCGAGGACGGCGTGTTTAAGACTGGCAGAGACAAGACGTGACGGCCAGAACGGTGCGGATTTGGCCGTGTTGACTGAGGAAAGTGTGGCTTTCGTAGTCTTGAGGAACACAAGCGTTGCCCTGTCCTTCGGCCCACAGCAGACATTCACTGAGATCAGACGCGCTCCTGCAGAAACATACGTCTGTTAGTCAACACACTACGATGCACTCAAATCATCAATGGCAAAGGTTTAAAGGTGCACTAAATAACTGTAAAAAGTGTTAAAAAAACAGTTTGAACACTAAAACTGAGCAATGCTTTTTAACAGTCAAAAACGATATAGTGACATATAGCTATAACATCACTTGCCCAATTATCTAACTATAGTGAAAATGTATTAATTAGATCAGTCAGAATGTAGCAGTATGTTCTCCATCCGAGTATTACACATTATAATGAGCCCTATTATTAGTTCTCACTAATCCACGTATCTTTTGTCTGTCACCTATTTCTACATTTGATCATGAACCTTTACAAAGCTTTAAGGGCTAAAGTTGATGTGAATAGAAACCTCAGTGAGTTTAATTTAGGATGGAAACAACAACACGATTCTACAAGTTATATATCTATAGATCATACATTTATACTTTTAGATACACTACATGTAAAACAAAATTGGATCATTTTCCAAGAAAATTGTTTGTATTTTATTTGTTGTCTCTTCTGTTCACCAAGGCTGCATTTATTTATTCAAATACAGTAAAAACTGTAATATTGTGAAATATTAGTACAATTTAAAATAACTTTTCTATTTGGATATATTTTACCATTTAATTTATTGTAGATATTATTATGATTTCTGAAGATCATGTGACACTGAAGACTGGAATAATGATGCTGAAAATACAGCTGCGCATCACAATAAATAACATTTTAATATATATTACAACAGAAAACAGTTAAATTGTAATAATATTTGACAAACTTGCTGTTTTTACTGTATTTTGACCAAATAAATGCAGCCTTGGTGAAAGTAAGAGACAAAAACATTTACAAAAAGTTATTATTTACATACTTTTTAATTTAATTTAATTTTTGCTTTTAATATTTTATTGATATACTGATTTCATTTACAGTTTAACAGTTTATTTCTAACTACTGCCAGACTGTGTAGAATTATTATTTTTACACTGTATTTCATCATGTTATAAGTCTAAGTTGTTTTCATCATCACCAAAAAACTACCCTGATAATGTGTAAATACACATCAGAAAACAACGTAATCACAAATATAATGAACTGTTGTATTTCTGCTTTGGATTAAATACTGACCTAAGTGTTAAAGCACACAGGGTTGTGTTTTAGTGCGCACTGTAAAGTGTGTGTGTGTGTGTGTGTGTGTGTGTGTGTGTGTGTGTGTGTGTGTGTGTGTGTGTGTGTGTGTGTGAGAGAGTGTATATGTGTGTGTGTGTGTGTGTGTGTGTGTGTGTGTGTGTGTGTGTGTGTGTGTGTGTGTGTGTGTGTGTGTGAGAGAGTGAGTGAGTGTGTGTGTGTGTGTGAGAGAGTGTATATGTGTGTGTGTGTGTGTGTGTGTGTGTGTGTGTGTGTGTAGCCGTATGTAAAGTCAGATGTGTGGCGTGTACCTGAGAAGACAGCGGCTCCCTGAGGTGCAGCTTCCCAAACATCTGCCAACATCTATTTCCTGTAAGAACATTAGCAACACAAGAGAGAGAAGCCATCAGTTCCCCACCTGCTGTTCATGCGGGACGGTCTCTTAACATGCTAATCGCTTGGATTCGGCACCTGCGGGGACCATTTGGCCTCCTCACACCTTTTGAGAGAGCGGCGACAGACAGAGCATCTAGCACGGATGTGTTCAATACGCACACAAGATCGGCGTGAAACTACAAAATGTGAGGATTTCACCTTATTAAATGGCTAAGGGTCTGTTTTAGGAATACTTAATAAAATTCAGAACTGATTTTCAGGGGCATTTGTACATTTTTAGGTAAAAGTATAAAAAAATAAAACTATAAAACATGCATATGCAAGACTTTAAAGTCACACTAAATTTAAATGGCCAAGAACAGAATATAAGGAAGAATATCACAGATTAGATAACATAAAATAACAATACATTCATTTTAGTCTCTACATTTTAAATATTTGGGACATTTTGTGACTTGTTCATGGCATTTTCCCTCAGAAATAAAGATGCCATCATGTTTTTGCATTAAATTAAAGCATCTATTGTTATTGCAAAAGTAATTTCTTGGGAAGTTTTACAACACGCACACTTGTTTTGTGTATAATCTATTTGAAAGCTGTGCTAAGGGTTTTCAAGCATTAAGTAGTTGTTAGTGTAACGTCTTCATGCATATTCACACTTGAGTTCAATGCTGACCAATCATGGACATGTTCGGAGGGGGGGGAATGGATCCTGATCTTTAGATCAATGGAGAAAACAAGCATGGATCACAAGGAAATGACTCGTTTCCTTTCTGACTAGCAGCATTTACTGGTGTGAGATCCTTCGCTTCAGCATCGGATGATTTCATTTCATTTCTGTTTGTCCTTTCAGAGGCGCTTAACATCCCCAAACCTCCAATCTAGGCTTTTAACTAACCCAACAACCACTGTCATATGTAGTTATATAATACATTTGAATTTATGCACAATATCTAAAATGCTGCTTTTATTAATAATATAAACAACCATTATTGCATTATGCCAGTTTTTAGATGCAACCAGTGAAAGATTTACATTTGATGGCTGAAGCAACCAAATCAGAAAGAGATGAAATATATTGTTTAGAATAAAGTGTTAGTTATAAAATAAAGAACCCACTATTAGAAATCGGGTGAAACCCTGGAAATTGTGCACAAGAATAGTAAACTAAAGTTTATTTTAATGTGCCCACAGTTGAAGCTGAATCCATGCCATTGTTTGCTGGTTTACTCACTCTCAGGCTTTCTACTTTGACTCCGTCCTCGTTGTACGTGATCTCGTAGTGATACTCTACATACGGGATCCGGTAACATCCCTCCATCAGTTTGCACTGGGTCACTGTTTGGACCAGCTCCACTTTGTTTGGCGTTTCGATGAGGGTGGAATCAAACTTAGTCGGCACGCATGAAAATCCCTCTGTAAGAAAAACAACCACGATGAGTGTTTATTAGTGCACACATTTAGAGGCGCATCAGTTATTATTCGATACTCAAGCCAGTAGTTTCTGTCCTGCAAGCAGTAGGATTGATTATTAGGAGAATATTCTAATGCACAGTGATTATAGAGGGACTTTTATTCTGTTTTTTCGTACCTGGGGCCCCTTTCGATCCGACACATTTGCCCGCGTCTATGACAGTCTCGTACGGAGTCTCAGAGTAGTATGTTTTCAGCGAAGGCGCTCGGACACACTGGCTCATTTTGACTTCGCAGTGACAGTCCTCGATGACCTCGACCTCCCGCAGACCTTCATACAGCATCAGGCGGTCCACACGCACCCCGGCCGGCTCGCAGGAGGAGCTCAGACCGCAGGACGGGGAACCGCTGATGGAGTCCGTGGCTCCTGGGGACTGATCCGGACGCCTCGTCTATAATGTTATGGACAAAAAGTTGGGCTTCTAATGTGTATGAATAACCCATTATTGTAGATACTTAAAAAAAAAAAAAATATTGATTTTAAGAAATTACATTTGACTCAATAAAATTCATTATTTTGTGTAGGCCTAAATATGTGTCATTTATATTTAAATATATAAATGTTTTTTTATTAATAATTTACATTTATTTAAATTACAAATAATAAGTAAAAACTTATAGAAATATTTATTATATAAAAAAAAAAATATTATAATTATAAGTATATGATTTATATAAATATATGGTGCATATTTTATGTATAAAACATTTATTTGATAACATTATTATTAACATTGTTTGTTTAATTAAATCGTAATTTATTCACTAAAATCACACTTAAAATGACTTTGAGAAATGTCGGCATCTTGTGGTCGGCTGTAGAATTTCTTTACCTTTTTGTGACGCAAGAATTCGAGCATTGAGGAATACTTGGAGGCCCTTAGCCCCGCCTCCAGCGACACAGAGCGCACTGATTGGCCGCAATGCGTTCTGCACACGCCCACATCAACATTCACAGGACTGCCAGAAATATCTGTTACATGAAAATAAAGGTAAGATATTAAGTGACAGATACAGTCATAAAAACAAGCTACTTAAACAGCAAGATTTGATAGCATGATTATAAAAAGTGTAGAATATTTCTGTTGCATTTCATCCAACATTTGTTTTTCTTCATATAAAATAACAAGATCAAACCTTTGCCGATGTAGATGACGTGACTCTGGCGTCTGCAGCAGGCTCTCTCTGTGAACAGGTTTCTGGATTCTGTGTTTTTACCTAAAACAGCTGAGACTAAATGACACAAATACGTCACATTAGTCCAAAACTGAACTATAAGCATCATTTGCATGAATCAAATGGTATGGATGCATGTGACCAGGGATATTACTGGTTAATATCATAAACAAAAATGATAAAATAAATGACTTTTGTTAAAGCACTAAAATAATTACAATTAAAACAAATATAATACATATGAAACTTGTATTTAAAAACAAAACACTAATAAAAAAGACAAAACCACAACAAAATGACTCAATCGTTAAGTACAATAAAAAACATATTACAATAAAACTGATTCAGAATATTAAAAAGAGTATATACTG
>CM050422.1:2554631-2559631 GCA_027564155.1 Gymnocypris eckloni scoliostomus
CATAAAACGATCCACTTTGGATCATAGTGAAAACTATCATTTGTTATGTGACATGATGTCATGAAATGTCAAAATAGCAAAACCTGTTTAAAGAGTTGAAGCTTTAGTTCATGAAGTCAATCCAGTCCTGTTTGTTTTGCACGTTTCACAGTCTTGGTCAAGTTTCTGTCTCTCCAAACCATTTTTGGAAACTCCTGCAGTATTTTCCTTTTGATAAGGTCTTTGGTTTAAAGGCTATTTTCTCTCCTCTGCAGCTGAAAATGAAATCCCACATTCCTATCGTCTTTCATGAAGTCTGCAGAAACAGAAGAACAGCATCTGAGCTTCATTCATCTCTTTGAAACGTCCCCTCGATTCATATGCTTCACGTGGAGGAGGGTCCCGGGTCTCTCTGAGTGCATTATCATGGAAAAATGGCTCATTTTATATTCACGAATACATCTCTCGCTGATCTGATGGAGGAAAACAGCACAGCAAACAGTGTGCCAGTGGAGAGCTAATCATGACTGATTGGTTGTGATTCAGGAGTATCTTTGACCAGATTAGTTGGTTAATCAGCGGCGGTGTTGCGGTAATCAGCTGGCACTGGTCTTTGTAGTGCAAGGTGTAACCTGTTTAGTGATTATAATGATTGAGATGAAACCAGCTGGAGAAGATGAAACACCAGAGCATCGGAGACACACATCCAATAGAGTGATTTAATGTAGGACACGCAATAACAAAAGCATTTTTGGGTTTATTTTAAAAGCATGTTCTGATCCCACAGTCTTATAATATCCTATAATGTAAAAAAAGGCATTACTATTATTTTAAACCTATGTTTTATGTGAAAACACGTCTCCGTCGAGTCTTCCTCTGTCGGCAGAATGAACTGCAGCGGATCAGATGTGAGTCACTTTCTCTCTGATGGACAGACAGACATTAGACAGACTCGTCCAGCTCCTTCTGATGCCAGACGTCTGGTCCTGATGGGGATTGTGTCTATCTGTTTATCTTTCAGTCTGGAGGCGCTCAAGGAGACGTCCTATTACAACCATTAGAGAAAAACAGTCATAGTTAGGTCATATTATATTAGTAACCTCTCCACCGCTCATTCATGCATGAAACAGATTAAACTACTAAACTAAGAGTGGTGTTTTTCATCCAGCATCCATGCAGGGAACCACAGTAAAGAGTAAACCTCTAAAACAACTTGGCAACGACTTAAATCATACAATCAACTGCATAGAAATGCCCTCTATAGCATTCACCTGATAATGTTGTAGCAACCACACGGCAAAACTAACCTGGATCCTAAATTCTGCTTGCACGTGGAGCGAGTGACCGACAGCTGGACGCTGTAATCCCAGCAGGAGGGGTCAGAGGTGAGTCACCCGTCTGTAGGTGAGTGTGTGAGACAGGATTACACACACATGACCCAGCAGAGAGAGAGAGAGAGAGAGAGAGAGAGAGAGAGAGAGAGAGAGAGAGAGAGAGAGAGAGAGAGAGAGAGAGAGAGAGAGAGAGAGAGAGAGAGAGAGAGAGAGAGAGAGAGAGAGAGAGAGAGAGAGAGAGAGAGAGAGAGAGAGAGAGAGAGAGAGAGAGAGAGAGAGAGAGAGAGAGAGAGAGAGAGAGAGAGAGAGAGAGAGAGAGAGAGAGAGAGAGAGAGAGAGAGAGAGAGAGAGAGAGAGAGAGAGAGAGAGAGAGAGAGAGAGAGAGAGAGAGAGAGAGAGCGGCACTCGTGTGACAGGAGCATGAGTGTCTCCATGGAAGATTCTAGATCATTGAGATGAGCGTTAATGAACAATACTCACCTGACTGAATAAGACTGCATGAGTGTCTCCATGGAAGATTCTAGATCATTGAGATGAACGTTAATGAACAATACTCACCTGATTGAATAAGACTGCTCTTCATTGGTCTTCACTGGACTGAATAAGGATTTTATGCACCCTGGGCAGGTAAATGGGCAGAGCTGTGTAAACTGAAGACGCATTTTGGACTCTACTGGACATATCTGAGACCGTGAACCACATAGAGGATGTTTTTTAATAGGACAAACGGCACTTTACCCTTAAAGACTGAGAAAAAAGGGAAAGAACGGGGACAGATTCTGTGTGAGTTTTAGACTATTTTGTATCCTGAATGGTCTTATTTGGGTTTTTAGGACTAGGAAGAAAATATTATTGCTCAGATGTTGCTTCTTCACAGCTCAGGAAATGTATAGAGATCTCAGAATATGTTCTCCTAAGTGAAAATAAAAATAAAAAGACATGAAGACACAGTTTTGCTCTTTATAAATGTATAAAGCGTGTCTCAAATTATTTGGACTTGAAAGAATTTGATTAGAAATGTTTGTTCATATTGAGATCTCCCCATAGGTGGAAAAAAACATCATCTTTTTACAAGATTCAGAAGAAATCTCAAAAAGTAGCTCAATGAGAACATTTCTCCAACTCTATGACAGCTTTTGGCTAGTTTTATTTCTCGCATGGAATTCTATACGCAACACCCAAAACAAATTTGATACTTACATGTCCTTTCTCAATGTGAAAAATAGGAGAGGACAGATTCGGTAGGACAGAGGTAGCTCATAAAATGTTATGTTCTCCTGAGATATCTTAGTAGAAATAATTAAAGAAGTAACTTAAATCTATAAACAGTGTATGGAATGACTCAGATTATTTGGACTAGCGTCTGATGAGAACTGTTTGAGTTCATATTGAGATCTCCCCATGTGCTCTCATATTTGGATTTCTTTTATCCCAGACAGGAATTAAGAGATTAAACGAGCCTTTTCACAGGCGTTTCTCTTGAGAAAAACACCACAGCAATCTCAAGACATTCAGAGAAGATCTCAATATGAACTCAGAGAAGAAACATCTGAGACAAAGCTGATAAACGTTCTCTCTCACAGAGGAAAACGGGAGAACACAGATTCTGTGTGAGTTTGAAACTATTTTAAGTGTAGAATGGTCTTATTTGGGTTTTTAAGACAAAGAGGACATGTTATTGCGTATCTGTTGCTCTTTAATAGCTCAGGAAACGTTATGGAGTTCTCATATGTTCTCCTAAGATGTATAAATAAAAATTATAATAATCAAGTTTCAATCTATGTAAATATGTAAGGAGATTAAATGGACACTTTTGCATTTTCTCTACAGAAATAAACCCCAGTAATATACTTACAAGATTCAGAAGAGATCTCCAAAATATCTCAATATGCACTCAAACAATTCTCATGTAGTTCTCCTGTAACTGACTCTGGTCTTCTTTGAGTTTTAGGACAAAGAGGAAAATGTTAGAAATGATGCACAAATGTTGGAGATGTTCTCTTAAGATTATTTAGCAGAAATAAGATTAAAAGACAGTTTAGATGTAAATGTGAATTTGAACTCGGAAGCATTTAATGAGAAATATTCGAGTTCATGCTGAGATCAAGAAAATCTCACATTGATGTCTTTAATATCTGGATTTAGTTTTCCACCTGTAATTACGAGATGCTTCATCTCAGGCGTTTCTCTTGAGAAAAACACTCCAGTAATCTCAGAAGAGATATCCAAAATATATCAAACTGTGCTCAAATCTCAATATATGAACACAAACATATCTTATATAGTTCTCACGACAGCTATTGACTCGCTTTGGGTATGTTAGGAGAAACATCAGAGACAAAGTTGATTCCCAAATGAAGCATAATTGAAAAGCAGAAAATCTCCTAAGGGTCTGACTGTGATATCTTGAGAAATCTAATCACATTTGAAGACATTAAGATCTCTTCTGAATCTTTAATTAAGACACATGTGAGATTTCAGGGTTTTTTTCACAGGAGAAACACCTGAAGAAGAACGATACTCTCCATTTAAGATCATTGGTTTCTCTGATGAACAGTTGAGATGTTAACAAGATTTCTTCCTCCGTACAGGGCAGGTGGCCCAGCAAACGATGCCGTCTCATCACAAAGAGCTCGTGCCTCAGCTGGCCTGGATGGAGGTCAATAAATCCACCGAGAATACTAGGAGTCTAGCACTGAACAGAAGACCTGCGGTCATGAGTCCAGAGGTCAGCGTGAAGCAGACGCCCTTCGAGAGAGCCGTCTGTGACCTCGGACACAAGGAGAAGCTTGTCAATGACCTCACTTTCAGCAAACGGATCAGCTTTTATGAGCTTCGTGGGGAAATAGGCAATGGAAACTTCTCCCAGGTCAAACTCGGCATTCACGACCTGACCAAAGGTGAGAGACACTTTCTTTGTTCATTTAAAAGTCACTTAAAGTGTCTGAGTGTCGCTAAAACCGCTTTCAGATTTTCTAGTGTTGTGTACGGTAACTGAACACGTGTTCATCATGTAATAGATAAATCTGGAGGGGAGGGGTCAAATCTGGGTTAATCCAGAAGATTATAATTAATCTTCATCAGGATGTGTTCATATAAACCCTCCTGGAGGAGACCCACATTAATGTCCTGTCCATATCACCGTATGAATGTTACCTGTTCAGACACAGAAGAGAGTAAAAGAGTGGTCAAATCATTTCATTTTTATTCATATTTGTTATGATTATAAAGCACATTTGTGTTAGTGCTCATTTAAGAAATAAAATAAAATAAATAAAATAAATCCATTCCATGCAATACACCTCTTCTAAGACGAAGTTTCCTAATTAAAATAATTAATATTTCATAATTTGTATTATTATTTTTAACTTGTATATACTGTATATTTTATTACAGTTTTTACTAAAACATATTTTATCTGTTTTTAGATTTTATTTTAGTGATTTATATATATATATATATATCATTTTTTACATTCTTACACTCAAATCAAGAACGTATAAAACATGCCTGACCGCCCAAATGAACTTGGCACATGCAAAACTATATTTGTAAACAATCTGACTCACTGGAACTGACCCACGTGACTCTGGTTGTGCTCCTTTTCTCTTGAATCCCTCTCTCTCAGAAAGGGTTGCTGTGAAGATCCTGGACAAGCTGCGTTTGGACAAGCGCTCGCAGAGGTTG